>JBCAUI010509761.1:0-12650 GCA_038406195.1 Haplosyllis anthogorgicola | reverse complement strand
ACTAGACCATCCTCATGCATGCATCATCTTAAGCAATAAACATAGAGTCATCGTAACGCCTCGGGTTAGTGTTATCTGTACCGCTACACACAAGCATAACCCCACGACAGGTCGGATAAATGATATTTATTGGTTTGAAGGTAAGTAATAACTGTTACATTATGGTCTAGAATTATGTTGCAAATTCTATGCGAAATGGAATCTATCTTCCGAAAACTCTTAATTCATTAGGGTCGACAGTATACAGATGGAAGTCCGGTGTCATTTCAAATGTGGCATTTTAGGCATTTACGTGGAATCAGCATTGTGTACTCTCATACATTCTACAATATCTCACAAGTCCCAATTGATGAACACCCAGAGTTCTGCGATATGACCAGGAATTCCACAGTCAAAAATATTTCTAAAGATATTCACGCTATCAAAGAATTGTCTAAAAAGTTAATACAACCAATGAAGGTATTCAATTCTACATGCACACTTATGATGCTAGAAAACTTAGCTGATCCAGAATGGATTTCTGTTCCGTGTGTTTCACCCATAATTTCAGATGCTGTGTGCATTAAAGATGTTCCAAATAAAAGGGTAAATTTTTTCAAAAAGCAACACAAGTATGGTTCCATTAGTAAGACAAATTCTCAAGGTAAAATCACCTTAAACACCTTTCAATGTTTTGATGGAATGCTAATTTCGGCCATTTTCGTGGGCATATCACATTGCCTTCAAAGAGAGGATGAACTTGACTGCTATTGTTTTAACTGTTCCTCGATAGTAAATAATGGGGTATTAGGCTGTAGTACTTGCATAAATCCATTTTGCACATGCTCGGAACTGCTTATTCAAATTAATCACAGTGGATGCCACTTGTATGCTCCTGTTGTGACTGAAACACTTCCTACAGAGATAGAACTGTACAACTGTTCCAATGGTCTACTATTAAAATTGAAGTTTACCAGTGGTAACTATAATAACCAATTACACAGTCATCTCATACCTCATGAATATGTTGATGATTTAATATCAGACTGCCCCAGAAATGAAGATGAAATACAATACTATAATATGCTTAAATACAACACACACAGATATTATAAATGTTCACAATATCAGAAAAAATCTTGTTTCTTGGGTCACACAAAGTGTTTTAATAACTATAAACAATGCATATATGAATTAGATGTTTATACTAACTTATTAACCTGCAGAAATGGTGCACATATAGACTGCAGTCAGCATGCTAAATTTAAGTGTCCTATTTACTATTATTGTATTCCTTATGCTTACATTTGCAATGGCAGGATAGATTGTCCTGGAGGTACAGATGAACTTAACTGTACAAGTTTGGAATGTGAAGGTTATTTCCATTGTGTTAATTCATCACAATGTACACATTTGAAAGATCTATGTGATGGAAATGCAGACTGTCCCTCTGGCAATGATGAATATTTGTGTTCAGTTAAACAAAATGTGTCCCACAACTTGCAAATGTCTTGCTCTGGCCATTGCCTGCAAAAATCATTTAATATTTTGGGCAATCATACAACACGTATTGAAGCAAACATCTTACAGGGTCTAAACCAGATTACTGAAATTATAACTGATAACTTCAGACTCTGTTGTGTTAAACCTTCATTGCACGTGAAATGTGATGGGGCAATGGAATGGCCAGCATCATGTGACGATATAATTTCAAACTATACCTTAAGAATCTGCATGCGAATAGTATGTGGACTTATTGTCTCCACAAATATACTTTGTCTCATACACTCCTTCATTCTTCATCAAAGAGACGAACTGAACTGTTTTCAGATAACGTGTTTATTCATACAGATAAATGATGTAACCTGTGGACTATATTTGGCAATAATAACAATTGTTAATGAGGTGTATAAAGGGAACTTTGCGGTGAAAGAACAGCTTCGTTACTTTCCATTTTCTTTCAATTCAGCTCTCTTCTTGTTATGACAGTTCTCACCATTTCTAGACTAAGGGTTGTTCAAAGTCCAATGGACACACTTTTTCGCAGTAGACAATTCATCTGTAAGATCTTGTTAACTTCATATTTATTAACACTCATAATACCATCAATCATACTAGTGCTTTTCAAAACACTTTTTCACTCCTACAGATTTCCGAATACATTATGCGTTGTCTTTTACGACCCAAAAAAGTCTTTATTGAGTGCTGTCCTTATCTTTATTTTGACATTGAGTCAATTTGGAACTATTCTTGCAATGGTTGCAATGTATTCTCTTTTAGTACGCAATGTCCGAAAGCGATACAATAATTTACAACTGTCTGTCTCAACAAACACAAAAGCTAGGAACATCAGAATACACCAAGTTGTCTGCATAGCTGGCTCCAATATTCTATGTTGGTTACCATCAGCAATTATCTACCTGGTAATGTTTTATGTTGACGGCCTTTACAGGCATTTAATGGCACCGATGACCATTTTTATTGTACCTTTGAATTCTCTTATTAATGCAATTTTTCTGTTTATTACAAAATATAAATCCGAGGTAAGGTCCAAATAGGTTTCTCCCAACCAAACGTACGTCTAGTAGCTTTGTTTGTTTACTTTCTATAATGGACTTTACCAAAACTATGGGTTTATCACTGATTAAATAATATACAAGTTAGAACTGTTAAATGGACAGTTAGCTTTTTTGTCAATGTTCCTCTCATTTTGATCATTTTCTGTCAATGGGTTTTTTTTATTTGTAACCTTTAAAATAACAGCATTATTATTATTATTATTATTATTATTATTATTATTATTATTATTATTATTATTTGTATACATGCTAATTGTGAAGGTCTGCTTATCTAGATATTGCTATTTATTGAACTACACCGAAATGTTAATAAAGGGACGCTTATCTGTGGAATCTGTGTGTTTGGCTCTGAATAGTGAATTATTCTTAAGAAGCATCAGTAAATAATAAAAATCTAATTTAGATTTCAATACAAACTAGATATTAAAGGAAATTTGTCTATTTTATTTGTTGCTATATTCTTTGTGGTAAATTATTATTTTTTGCGTATCACACAAGCAGAAACCGTAATAATATCAATTCACTAATTAGAGGGCTAGCGTACGGTTTGCTATAAGTTACTGACTGTGAGAGTACATCCACGACTAACCCACTAGGTTTTGGCGCACCCAGCGCAGCCAGCCGCTAGATAATAGCGCAAGCTACGCAAAAAATAGCATTATTCAACTCAACTCACAGTAAGCAATTATTTTTGCATCAGTTCTCTCAGTTTGCTTATTTTATATTTTTATTATTTCATCTAGATGTCGCCCAGTCCATCAATTCTTAGATGTACTTTCAACGTTCAACATAAGGTCCGGACAGACCTGAGCTTATTTTGTATTGATCAACTTAAACAATACAACAGACTGCGGACGATGCATAATTCATTATTCTGTAGACTCTGACAATTTTACCAAAGAAGCCAAAAAGTATTTTGTAAATGAGAATGGCCAATTGCACAATCATTTGAAAAGAAACTCAATTTGACATTCAATTATTTTAATGATCATTTTCTTCTTCTATTGGCTAAAATGAAAAACGTTTTAGGCAATGATACCGTCAATTGTAAGAGAAAGTAATATCTTGTAGCTGTCAAACAAATTTAAGTGTAAAGATATAAGCCATAAACTGTACTCTTTCCACATCTAATTTTCATATTGGACAAAAGTTGGCAACTGAGCAATCATTAGAAATTATCCATAAATGAAGAAAGATGTCAAGTTAAATAAATAATATTGAAAGCAGATAACAAAGAGATTTCAACACGTTTTCATAAACCTTAGTGCTTATGCAGTTAAGGAGTTGACGTTGGGGTGAAAGGTTACGCCAATGAGGCTAATGCTAAAGAAGTGGCGTTAGAATGTAACTGTACAAGCGTTAAATGTAATGAAGAATTAATAGAATAAGCAACAAAAATTATTTAATTTCTCATTAGATACAATAGTATTGAATTACAGGAAAGTCATTTATGTTTGAATATTGATTGTGAAAGGGGAACCAAGAACATTTTGGATCACCGTATGGGATATCTAGAACACTTGTTAAACTATGATCAACACTTCGGTCTTCCTATGAGCATTTTTCCAAGTGATCAATGTTCTATTTTCTATTCACCCGCTGTCAGTGCAATCATTAAGGAACACATAAAACGAAACTGGAGACCGTATATTGAAATGTTGCCTGTTAAATGCATTGATCAATCTAAGAAACACCTCAGTACTTTGTCTGACCATAACTACAAATAGCGCCTCTGTATGTACAGAAAAGTTTAAATAATAAGAATGCCTGACACAGGCAGATTTACTAAAGTACACATAAGATAAGAGTGCTACTGGTTTGCCTACAGAATATTAAATCGTGTAATTGGACACATAGATGCTTCTTATTTTGCAATGCCCGTTTACTTTACCATTTGCGACAAAGAATCACGACTGTACTAATTTTGTAAGCACAGCTGGTCATGTAGGATCACAGCTATCCATGAGGTATGAAATCTGTCGCAACAATCTTGTTAACTCAAAGAGCGTATCGTTTCCGTACAACCCAACACCAGTATCATTGCAACATCAATATGTATTACCAAACAATGCTTCGGCTATGGTTTATTATGTATCTGTTGAAAAATTATACATTATTGAGGTGATCTTCAGTGAATCATTTCTTGATGGAAATATTCAAGCATTTGACGGACCCACGACAAAGAACGAATTTCTGGTCACTAAGAATCTATCTGAAAGTACATCATTCCATTGTACTATAATATATGTTGTGAAAGAGTCCACTTTAATGGTTCAGAGTCGTCAATTTTTAAATTACAAAGGATAGGTATCAATAAGCCAACATCAGCATTTGAATTTAGGATTCGTTGACCAAATGCAAGAATTTTACTTGCATCAACCATTTTGTATGACCAATATTGGAGACAACTGCATTTTGCATATAAAGACAGTAACTGGATTCAACATTCAAGTTCGTGTAAAGTCCCTTGAATTCAGAGGGGCAATGAATGGAAGTTGTCTCTTTGCAGGGCTTTCTATTTACCAAGAACACATACAAAAATTATTGTTTTGCAAAAATACAGTAAGACAGACCATGGTAAATGTAGGCATTTTTACATCTCAGACTGAAAGAATATCAATTGTAACATATTCAACACGTGGATACTCTCATGTTCAAAGCATACTTATGTTTACGATAACAGCATGCACAGGAGTGACTATTAACATTTGCCAATTGTCCATGTACTGTCGAAGGATTACATCATCTGTTTGCCAAGAGTACCTGAAGGTGCTGTCTCTGAAAGAGTTTAATTTAACAATGGAAGAGACGACAAAAATGAAAGCATATGCGACAAGGATTGTGAGGGTGTTTAAGAGTGAAGAATTGATCTTAAGTTAATGTCCAGGAACTTGCATCTTTATTTATTTTTCATCAATGGTGCTGCCTACGAAGCTCAATGCAGACGCTACAAAACTTGACGAACGCTTTAAAATTGATGCATTTCCCCACTGCACATTTACTTTGTCCTATCATCCAAAGAGGATTTCAACACCATTTAGGATATTTTCAACGGTGAATGCTGAATTAGCCCGGGGGAGTGATCTCGATGTGAAGGGGAAGGGGCATATCATAAGACTGAAATGTAATGAACATTATGCTGCACACTTTTTACCCACTGCATGCCGTGACCGAAGTCAGAAACTTTAATCACAATTTGGAATTTCTATGGGTAGCAGTAAGTCCTCTACGCATGCTTTTCTGCATATTTTGTCCAATCCTTCTGCTCTAGATGATACATATAAACTTACGCTCAGTACAAAACCTGGCTCCAGCGCGGTTTTAACGTCAGAAATCATCTATAAAAGTATCGGCCAACTCATTTCTGAAAAAATAGAATTAC
Organism: Haplosyllis anthogorgicola; assembly: GCA_038406195.1. NCBI lineage: Eukaryota > Metazoa > Annelida > Polychaeta > Phyllodocida > Syllidae > Haplosyllis > Haplosyllis anthogorgicola. The sequence goes on along the minus strand of JBCAUI010509761.1, from coordinate 6,710 downwards.
TGCAACGCATACCAGAATGGCAGAAAATTAGCGTTCAAACTCTGGGAACTTCAATTCCTCTTGACGAACGAGTTATCCAAATAGAAACTACATTCAGGGGCGTGCATTTCAGTGAAAAGGAACTTAGATCAATGTTATCTGCGGAGATTCTAATAGAAATGGAACTATCGTCACTTTCAAAAACTATTTCCAGTATCGAAATTGCAATGGTAAGATTGTAAGCAAGGTTCTGTGAACAGAATACGCTTTTGCGTGTGGTAAAGTTGATACAGCAAATTTCTACAGAACCCACTCAAATAAATGTGTAGATACACACAGGCTCATGTAGGACATAAAGTTGGCAACAGGTTCTTTTAAATATCAGCCTTCGATAAATATATCCATCGGGGGTTTCCTGCAAGATGTAACATTAGATTTTAAGAAACTGCCGAAATCCTTCTACCAGCTATGCCCAAACTGTTATTTGAAAATTTCGTGGACAGACAATACGTTTATCAAAAATGTAGACCAATCGTTACGTTTTGGGGGTAAACATTATAGTATTTTTGCATCTACAAGTAGAAGATACAGATTGTACTCATGGTATACAGCCGAGTTGTTGTGCAACCAACATGAAGCTCATTTACCAACTGTAAGCAGCAGAAAAGATGCTGTTGATCTTGTACGAATAATACAAAGGGATGTCTGGGTTGGACCCATACAAATGATATTTATTGGTTTAAAGGTAAGTGCTTTTCTCGAACTATGTTTATTTAAATCGTGCACAAATTTTTACTGGTTGTGTTCATAAAATACTGAGTGGTAATCATCTTAGCTAAATTCTGCTGCAAAAATAGATCCAGATGGACCTGAGCTCATTTGGCATTATCAAAAAATAGGTCCAGATGGACCTGAGCTCATTTGGCATTATCATAAAACTAAGACAATACAGGTTACAACATCACATGGATACAAATGAAGTGTCTAAGATCAAATCCCAAATAAGTAATTTATAAAAACATAAATATGGCTGCCAAACTAAAAATATAGATGGTATCAATATAATTTTTAAATATACTAAAGAGGGTATATAGATGCATAGAGCTGCCAAATATGAAGTTTGTATCAACTGCATCCCCAGGAGAAAGGTTCAAAGAAAAACACAAATATGGCTCCCAATTTGAGAATAATGGTCACAGCAACATAATGTTTGCTAGGCTGTGAGATGGGACATAAGTGCATGTGTGTGTAAGATGTCAAGTCTCTATGATCAGTAGTGTGCTCAGGGCAGCTGTGCACAGACAACGACAATGACAACGACGCAGGACAATGACAACAACAATGATGGACGATGGACAATTCATGATTCTACAGGCTCTTTGGCAATTATGCCAAAATGAACCAAAAACTAAGGCAATCTTAGTTACAATATCACATAGGTACAAATAAAGCTAAAACCTCAAATATATGACCTATGAAACATACAAATATGGTTGCTAAACTGAAAATATATGTGGCATCAATAATTTTATTTAGAAATAAAGAGGCTACATAGATACATGAGACAGTCAAATATGAAGTTTGTTTCATCAAATGCATGTCCAGGAGCAAGGATCAAAGAAAAATACAAATATGACTACAAATTTGAGAATAATAGTCACAGCAACATAATTTTTGTTGGCTTTGAGATGGACATAGGTGCCTATGTGTGTAAGATACAAAGTCTCTCTGATTAATAGTGTGCTCAGGGTGAGTGCAGATGACAATGCCAACAATGATGACAACAACGACAATGATGAAAACGACAACAAACAACAGACAATTCTGTAGGCTCTTTGGCACTTATGCCGAATGAGCCAAAACACTGACTTACAAAGGACAACACGTATTTTCCGTTGTTCTCACGTTGTAATAACACAATTAGATTTTTCAACGTAAAATACACAATTAGATTTTTCAACTCAAAAAATGAGGGTGATATTAAATAATCATGGAGCATTTGAGACCAGGGTATAATTAAGATAGGGGATCGAACCGTCGACACATGTATCGGCCATGGCCCAAATCAGCGTGTAAGATGTCAATCTCTTAATGTCGCACGATTCATAATGCCACCAGGAATCTCATTGACACAATGTTAAAGTTTTAAACCAATTTGTGGAAAAATAGAGTAATAATTGCTGGAAATAAAGACAAGAAGACAAATATAATGATTAATTGTATGGCTTCTTGTCTCTTCTTCACAGAAATAAGGAGAGATGCGAGGGATATTTGATGAATAAGTTCCCATTTATAACAATGGAAACAAGATGTAATTTTTTACCACTTTCACCATTGTGTCAAAGGGACTTCCGGTTTGCATTGTGAGTTTACACAAGGCATTTGCGTCATTAGGAGATTGACACCCTACATCCTAAAATGTGCGAAACAGGTTTGGAGGACATGTTAAAACAATGGAACACACATCTTTCTCGGACGCTAACTCATAGACATATTTCCAGTGTTAAAAATTAATGTTCAAGAATCATTTATTTTGTAGGAACGACGCTTCAGTGATGGAAGTCCACTGTCTTATCAAATGTGGACCAATGAGCATTTGCGTGGAGTCCACGTAAGGTACATTCACATGTTTTAAAACATATCCGAAATTTTAACAGGAAGGGAAACAGGGGCGGATCCAGGATTTCCCGTTGGGGGGGGGGGAGCCCGGCCCGTTCGGGGGGGGGGGGGGCCAACCCCTTTTTTCGCCCCAAATTTAGCGGAAAGTGCATGAAAATGAAGAAAATTTGGGCCGTTGGGGGGGGGAGCGCCCCCCCCCCTAGATCCGCCAATGGGAAAGATATGATTGTTATCTGTCAAGGAATTACTCTGTAAAGCACATTTCCCCTCGCATTACAAGTCTTAAAGATCAAGCAAACCAATTATTACAACCCATGAATAGATCTGATTCTACATGCACCATTACGCTGCTGGAGAACTTGGCTAATCCTGAATGGCTTTCGGCCTCTTGCAATCTTTCTATAATTCCAGATGTCTTATGCATCAAGGACACAACAATCAGGCCTGAAAATGTTTTCATGGCGGAAGAAAGAAAACCTAAGCATATAAAGTCAGATTCCCAAAGTTTTAATATCTTTCGTTGTTTTGATGGCGTGTTCATTTCAGTCAACTTTATCTGTGATGGCGTAATGCATTGTCAACATGGGGAAGATGAGCTTAATTGTTTCTGTTTTAGTGGGTCTCTACTGATTAACAACTCAACATTTTGCTCTAACATGTGCGTTTTTCCAAGATGTACTGCCCTAAGTTGTTCAATCAAGATTCTGGCAGTGGGTGCCGTTTACATTTTCCAGCTGATATTGTAATACCTGTGACACACAGAACTGAAAGTAAATTGTTCAACTGTTCCACTGGTCAACTTGTCCAGTACAGGGACCAAAATAGTAACTGCACAATTGATCAACGTGATGGAAACTGTTCACCTCATCGCCTGATACTTTACGAATATGTTAATGATCTAATACCCGATTGTCCTAAAAATAAAGATGAGCAAGAATTATACAATTTACTTAAGTATAATATGAAAAGAAATGACAAATGTTCAAAGTAGGGGCAAAGATCTTGCTTCAAGGGACATTCTAAGTGTTTCCATATTTTGACACAAAAAATATTCTTTATTTTGCCATGTCACTACAAACCAAATGTTACAAGAGCACTATATAGGTAAATTTATGATTATCCAGAACTTGAACTGGATGATTATGAAAATCTCAAGACTTGCAGAAATGGAGCACATCTAGAGGACTGTTTCAATACCAACTGTGCTCTTATAAAATAAATATAAATTTAAATGTCTCAGAAATTATTACTGCATTCCATATGGTTATATTTGTAATGGTAGAATAGATTGTCCTGGTGGTACTGATGAGATGAATTGCACCCATCTGCATTGTGCAGGGTATTTTCATTGTGCTAATTCTTTACAATGTATTCACTTAGATGATTTATGTGATGATAGCAAAGACTGCCCAACAGGAGAAGATGAATTACTTTGCTCAGTTAAACACATCACTTGTCCAATAAAATGCAACTGTCTTGCTCTTGCAATAGCCTGTGAACAAACAACCATGGTATTACATTATGCTGTTTTTGATTATATGCTTTTTGTTTCTATCATAAATGTTCCATCCCTTGGCTTTCCCTTTGGTTATCTTCCTCAAAGAGCTCAGTGTTACATCTACAAAGGAAATTTGCTAAATGACCTGCACCATTTGTTGCCGAATGATTTTATCCTTTCTACATTTCCTATGAGAATGCTTGACCCAAGAATAATATTTCAGATTGTTTGTATCACGTGATCTATTGCCATATGTTGGTTACCATCGGCAGTTATTTATTTATTAATGTTTTATCTTGAATATTATTACAAACATTTGATGATAATAACAACAATCTTCATTATACCTTTAAATTCTCTCATCAATCCTGTTTTGCTGCTGATAACTAATTACAAGTCTTCAGCAAAATGTAATACGCACAGCTCTGATGATGTGAAATAATGAACAGAACACTCCGATGTCAGTCATTTGGTTCCTGTTAACTTATCCGCCAATAAGGTCTTTATCCGAGGATGTATTACGAAGTCAAACTTACAAGATTTCCTTTGTTTGCAATCTTTCTGTCAACGTGCCTGCCAATAAAGTATTTAATCATCACGTACATACTATGAAATAAAACTTCAAATACTCATGCATGACTCATATTACTAATATTACATAACGATAACTTCGTGTGTAGTTGTGGCCATAGTATTGACACTATCACTCAGACAATTACGCAAGATAACATATTTATTACCCCTTTCACGTTTGCTAGACTCATGTATTGGCTGAAACTTTTGCTCACAAGAATAAAGTCAATAATAGATTTCATCGTATCTCGCACTAAATTAACCGTCTTTATTTCCAAAACTTTTTATTATTCCCGTCTGGGGCTAACATTGTACAGAAGTCCCTTAAATTACAGTCAATGAACTACGTTGCTTTGAAGTTTACAGATGCTGTTTTACATAATGCCGTACCACCAGTACTTTCCCGAGAATTGCTTTTGCCATTGTATACACAAGGCTTTAAGATACTTGAGTTCTGCCTGAATTTTAGAAACGATGAGCATACAACAGTTTCTATTATTGCAGTTTTTCGGCACAAATAGTTATGGTATCATTCTGGATTTACCTGCCATTAAGTTGGCCTTAAAGAACAATCGGAACAGATACTGGAATATGTATGTTGAAATGCTACATTTTAAATGTATTGTACAAAGCAGAATAAACATTGAAACAATACTAAAATATAACTATAAACTATTATTTTGTATTAAAAAAACTTTGCAAAATACATGTTAACCAGAATAATTACGGGTGCTTGCCAGAAAATTCTAGAATCAATAGGTTCACTAATCTTCCCGTAACAGATGACAGAAAACTCGCTTACATAATTATGAGGAGCATCATTGGACATGCAGAGGGTTCATATTCCCTGATGTTAAAACTGTTTTTGATTCCAAATTTGAAAGACTCATTTTGGAGCTGGGTGCTTCGATGGGGAATACAATTAAATTCCTTGCATCATCAATTTCAGTGGAACGTAACTCTACTCCATTTTCGTACTGTGTATTCTGTCCCAGATTGCGTTGCCGAGTTCCTTGCATTTGGTCCCGTGGAACGTGTTTATTCCGCGCCCGATAAAATAAAAACCGATTATTCCCTGTGTGGAAGACTACCATCACTTAGCATTTATCTTATATGGAAGGTCTACGATATAAATTACGCTAACCTAGCGGCAGATAAAGATTCGAATTTTTATTTTACGTTCGAAATATGTGACAAAAATCTAATTAGATCACAGATCATTTCATTCCCGTTACACCCAATGCCTGTAACTTTGCAACAGAAATATATGATATCAGACAACTATTCTCTAGATATATATTATATATCTGTATCAAAATTACACCTGTTACGTTTAACGTTTGCCAATCGGCCTTACAGTATAAAATTATTCGACGGTCCGATAGCAGAACAAATGTTTTCCGTGGACGTTGAAGGGCACAGAAGCGTTTTATTTTCGTCATTCCATTGTACTGCAATCTTTATAACAGAAAGACATATTGCAGACAGTATTATGTAACAATCGATATTTTACAGAAAATGGGTCTTTAATACAAGAAGTTTAAATTTAAACTTGAAACATCAAATGCTCCCGTATGCTCCCAGAACAGATATGTAAAACAAAGCACGGATATCATTGCGTTATGAAAATAAAGACTCCTATAGGATTTAATATTCAGGTTTCCATTACATCGCTTAAATTTAAAGGAATAATGAATGAAAGTTGCATGTTTACTGGACTGTCAGTTTACCAGGAAGAAAAAGAAAGTTTATTATTTTGCGAAAATGGACGCCACCCAAGTTGAAAAGGAGAAGACTTTTACATCTAGGACAGAATCATTATCAATAGTTTTGTTCTCGATACTTAATTATGCGTCGGTTCTTTGTGTCGCAAAGTGGCTTTTTATTTCAAATAGATAGTAACGGGTCATCTTCACAATTTGCATTGGAATTACATATGGGAATTGAATTAGTCCCGGATTAGTCTATTTCAGTCTGAAAGCCCTTAAATCGACAAAGTAGCTTGCATCCTTGCCAGGGTGGCTCCGGTTGACTGATTTCA
>JBCAUI010509750.1:0-12650 GCA_038406195.1 Haplosyllis anthogorgicola | reverse complement strand
TCAAATTTTATATATTTTTTCGTAATGTAGTTTATAAAATGTTTTACAGGTATTTTAATATAACATGTGAATGGAAGTTTACTAATAAAAAACTGAGTCTGTGTAAAAACGTTTTCATTTCAGTTTTTTGTTAACGTTTTTCATAAATGTTACAAATATACATGGTATATACGTTTAATTATTGAGTCTGATGGACCATTTTTCTTTAACGTTAAATTAAATGGTTTTTACCGACAGTGCAGGCATCGGTTTGAGTGAAACGATCAGGACACCGTTTTGTAGTTCGTATACGTTTCGCCGAACTTCTTGGATAAGTCAGTTATGGCCCCGTTTATCTGTATTTCACTCGTTTTCAATGTATTTGGCTATTTTTGTGGGCATTCTTCTGGAAGATAAAGTGGGACACGATTTCAGTTCTTCACATGATTATACTGTACAGCTTTTATCAGTTTCCAGCTTCAGCAACTTAGTTTCGTGGGGATTGTTTACATGTTGTTTACAGTCGATTTGTCTAGTTTTTTTTCGTAGGCTGGTGCTATGAGGCCACTTTGAGTGTGTTGTAAGTTAGCATAGGTATGCGTAACTGTACTCAGGACTTGCGGCACAAAGACACGTCAGCGTTACTCTTGGAACCTTTTACTCCACCGTATTGACGCACGCGCCAGTCTGCTTTTTTTTGGTAACATTCCTGTTCAGAGAAATACTTATTCCATTCAGTTCACTGCTTATACATTACCTGAATCTTTTGCCGTCATACAGTATTTCCTCTAATTATGGTACTCTTTCCTGAGGGGCGCAATTTAAAGGTTTAGTATTGAAATGCTAAAAAAAAGCTTAAATTTATTTCAATGACTTTTTTCTCACAAGAAGACATTTTAGGAGCTGTTTTTGTCATTAAATTACACTATATTTGGTAGACAACGAAACAAAACTGATCAAGTCAAATTGAGTACGGTAAAGTTTGGTATTTTTAATTGTGGCACCCCCTCAAAAATTTTCATTTTGATTTAATTGAAATTCACCTTTGCAGCCTTCACACCATAAGTTGTACCCCCGTACAGGGCAACTCATTTACTGTTTTGTTAAACAAGTGAAAACTTAAAAGCGGTTTCGCCTAATTGTATAATTTGAAGACAGTTGGAGATAAATCGCTATTCTTCTGTATTTTACACCTGACCCAAAGTCGCAGTGTAGAGACAAACGGGGTCCACACGTAGTATTATAATTACCGTATTCCCTGTGTTTTATATCACCCCCTTTAATTATGGCACCCCTCTCTTTGTTTAAAGCAAAAACAATTTAAATTTTTTTACCGTTATGCAAAGCAGGTGTTTACTTAAGAGCTAATGCCATTTTTACTTGTGAGAAGATATTTTTAAGTGTTGGCTTTCATTACATTAAGTTTTATCAGTTGTAAGTTCATCAAAATGGATGTTCACAATGATCAATATCACTGTCTTGATATTCCTAATTAAGGCACCCTCCTCTCAAAATTGGTTTGGCACCCGTTGGCATAATTAGAGGGAATTCGGTAAATTAAATGGCAACATTTCAAGGTACAACGTTGGTCAGATTCAAAGACAGAAGGTAATGGTAGACAGTTTGATTGTTGCGTGTGTGAGATTTTAGATCGGGAATGGAATAGCTGTACTGGAAAACACAAGAATTTGGTTGAACATTACTGTTTACCTACACTGCCCCAAAACAACCATCTCTCGGGCTATAGGATAGGTATTTACTATTTAGACTTCTGTCTCAGGTGTGAAAGTACTCAGACTTGTTGTACATATTACCAGACATCGAGGAAGATTTTCATTTTGAGAAACATATTTGTTACAAATAAGAAAGCCTGTTTTCCAGAAGTAAAGAAGGATGAAAGCTTACATGTGTATCTGAACTTTGCTAGAGGTTTAGCGACACTACTTAGCACATGATTTCTTATCATACTGATTTGAGGGGCAAAGACTAGGCTACTAAATATTGATTATAAATTAATATTAGTGGCCATGTAGACACATAGCACTGCTGCAAGCAGAATGTATTGATAATGTTGTAACGTAAAATTGTATGTTTATAGTATTGGAAATAAACCTAAACTGCCCTGACAGGGAAGACCAACATCTCCAAAAATGAAACTTTTCTGGGGTCCAGACTTCGATTAAATTCTGTGTGATCAAAAAAAATCGAAATAACCGAGAATGACGCTTAATATTGAGATGACGCTTGCTTTCGTTGAATGCAAATGTCATTGCATACTAGTGACGTAACTGACAAAGATGTGAGTAAAGTGTAGTTACAAGATCGTTGGCGTATATATAGCATTGCTATTGGCTCTAGTACTTTGAGTACTATACCAAGAGAGTTCCAGTAGGGACACGTCAGTATGGAGGTGTACTCATAGCGTGGAACAATCCGATTGGTTGAGAATACTGTTGACAAAAGCGGGATATTTTTGTACCCCAGAGTTTATTATTATCCACAGAATGTGTATTTTTTTCACGTTGGTAGACATGCAGTTTTTATGCATGGTAATATTGTTTACCTTAGGTCTGTGATTTATAATATTAAAGGTGAACAACTCATATTTAGAAGTGATGTTTAAAAATGATAGCTGCCAAATAACTGAGAAACATCCAGAGCAGGGGCGGATCCAGGATTTTCCGTTGGGGGGGGGGGGGCGTCCGGCGGGCGCCAACCCTATTTTCGCCCAAAATTTCGCAAAAAGTGCATGAAAACGAAGAAAATTTGGGCCGTTGGGGGGGGGGGGGGGGAGGGGGGGGCCCCCCCCACCCCACCACACCCTTCCCTCCCCACGCCGGCGGCGCCCCCTAGATCCGCCAATGCAGAGTGTATGTTAACTTTAAATTAGCATTTCCAGGCGATGCCTCTTTATCAAACCTTTTCCTGAGGTTTAACAGCCTTTGAGCTCTCATCAGTTTAAAGAAAGAAAAATGTGGAAAATAAATCTGAAATGTCAAACGTACCCTGATCCAAATTAATTCTTTTGCTTTAGGAAAAAAGAAACAAGATGAAAAAATCAAATACCTTTTGAAAATTGAAAAAAAAAGAATCCTCGACATTAGGCCTAAATATTATCTTTCCACACAGGAACATATCGAAGTATAACAATGCATTTTCTGACTATCCATTCCCGGATGACGCACCGGACTTCCCGCATCACTCGGTTATGTCCAAGTACATCCAGGACTACATTAAAAAGTTTGGATTGGATAAACTTATCCGTTTCAATCTGGAAGTGATCAGTGTGGAGAAGAAAGGTAAACATTGGCTATTTTCTTCATGGTAATGTTATTTAAAGTTAAATACAGCGCCGAGTTAATCGTTAGGTTAAATGTGTAACCGCCAAGTATTGCTCGCAAAATGGCGGATATTTGTTCCAAGCTTTATTGAATATAAATTTATGACCCACATTCATTATCATGTCATATGGGACACTGGAACCTAATGCTGTCGTTTTCTTGCAACAGAGGATGCTTGGGAGGTGACAGCCAGAAAGACGGACGTTCCGGAGTCCGAGGCAGGGGAACTCGAAACAACGGCAAGTAGGCCTATTCAGGAAGGTTGCACAAAGTTATGAATGACAAGACCAAAAGTATTTAGCTATTTAAGTACTTAAGAATGTTGCCCAAAGTTTAAAATGGCAAGACCATAAAATGCACACAATATGAGGACTGGAAATGTCTCTGGAACACTTAACTTTCAGGAACGAATTCGAATGCGAAATATGATAAGACTTAACGCTGACATGCCTGCCTTTGTAAGTAGATTTATGACAATGAGAGACCAATGCAGCTTGATGTACACTGCACAACTTATTCTGAATTAATCTATTTTCGGAAATTAATAGCCTGAAGACAATGCAGAAAAGGAGGCCAGTGAGAAGACAGAAGGCGGGAAAGATGAAAAGAAAGAAGACCCAGATCAGACAAGTAAAATGTCTGTGGCACTTAAACAGGACAATGTGACAGTTGGAAAAGATGGAAAAGAGATCAAAGTGGAAACAACGACAACAGGTAACATTGGATGATTTTACGGCGTAATCGTCAAAGTGAATGACAATGAAACGATCGTTCTGTTCATATGCTAATTATTTAGAGAGTCGTGTAATTACAAAAATAATGAAACAGTTTCGATCCGATAAATTTTCTGACCTGTCGATTTCGACCAACTGGTCCAATAAGGAACCTCTTTACTGTTAATTGCGGGTCGGGGGGGGGGGGGCATGTTAGCATATGCCAGTGTTTAATAGACTTTTCATGGTGGTTTGAGAAAGTTTAGTCACCAAGATATACATTCAAACGTTGTCTAAATAATAGTGTGCTCTCGCTGATGTTTAACATATTTCAAACATAGGTAAGCTTAAATACAAGCTCAACCATTTTAAAATGAATCCCCTCAAGAATCACATTCCACGTCCAAGCCAACTCAGACAGCCACAAATTCAATGGGCAGGCAAGAAACGCATGTTGTCAGTCGAAAACACAAGTGAGTGCTAGCTGAAGTGGAAATGTCTTTATCATATGCTACTTTAAAAGCAGTAACATTTGATAAAGATGACTTGAAGTGTCTACGGAGTGTGTGGTGTATTGAATAAATATATGAAGTGTAGACTGTATATTTAAAAGGTTATTCCGTGAAAATTGTCTTCATGTACAACATCCATCATCTGTAATCCAAAACCCAGAAATTAGTACAAATAAAATGAAGATGCAATGTACAGACAAGTAATTCAGATTCATTCGTCACTAAATGAAAAACAGGGTAGTAAATACATGTAAATAAAAGTTGTTAAGTATTTCAACAAGGGAACACCAAATGAGACACTTTTGTTGCTTGGCTTGTGTGTTGATGTGAGCAACCGTTTTGGAAATGGAACCACGCCTGTTCTTGGTTTCACATATCTTGTATCAATTCAGATGCGGCAGAACCTCAGAAAGGAGATGGTGAACAAATGACGGAAGAAGAGAAAAAGAAAGAAGAGGAAAAGAAGAAGAAGAACTCGGAACAGCAGAAAACCGAAGCAGGAAAGCCAGCTGAAGGAGAACAAACGGTATTTGTTTTCTAAAGAAAAATAAACTTATTATGTTGCAGTATAATTAAATACAACTTAACTTGTCAAAGATACTTTAAAAATATAATTGAAAATGAATTTGTATTGTGACTTGAGGTGATGGTTTTGTATTTGTAATTGCCAGTCTGGCTGTTGCTTTTTTGTTGTGTCAGCCTGCAGAACAGGACAGGGTAGAAGAGGTACCCAAAGAAGGAGAGGAAATTGAGAAAAAGGAAGAGCCGAAGACTGGCAAAAGTTCACTTGAGAGTAGCGACTTTGAAATAGTATGCTTATTTTCTGGAATTCTGTTGAGAACTATGATTCCCAAATGTTAGCCTGTGTATTAACTTGTAACATTAACCTTTACTGTACTCATAAAGTTCAAAACTACAACCATTACTTTTGAAAAGTGCGTTATGAAACAAGATAGTCATTTTACAATGGCGGATTAGTCATAACCTTTCTAGGATTGATTGTTATGTGACAGTTATGGGTTCATTCTCCAAAGGCTGTATCACAACGTCAGATCTGTTCAGACATAGTGTACTCTAATCTGCAATTACTTTGAGCTGGTCATATGTCATAGATTTTTTCTTTTCTTTTTTTTTTAATTAAAAAGTGATAAAAAACTGGAAAAATGTTCTTTTGTTTACCATCTGTTACCTCCTTTCTCGCACTCCATGCCCCACTCCTTCCTCCACTCCTTCCCTGCCTCAACCGCCGCCCCCACCGCCCAACCTGTATCCTCTTGCTCCCTAGCACCCGTAGTACTAAAACTTTGGATAAATTGTGGTCGAGCTTTCATGCAGAGGACCTAAGTACTTAGTCTTGTGGAATTCCATTCATCAGACTATCAATATCTTATGAGATACTTTACATTAGAAAAAGGTTAACGGGAAGGATGATGGCAAAAAGGAAGAAGGAAAAGGTGGCGATGAAGCTAAACCTGAAGACAAGAAGGAGAATGGAAAGAAAGAAGAGGGAAAAACGGCGGCTAAGAATCTGGTGGTGTTTGTGTGCAAATATGTTGCTGTAGCAACTGGTCACCGTTCAGTACCGAACATGCCAAACTACCCTGGGCAAGATAAATATGAAGGTAAGGAGATGTTCAGTTTCATGAGACATCTGTAAATTATTAATACCAACAAAAAATTAAACGTATTGTACACGTTAATTGGGGTACTGGACATCGGTGTGCCCTATCAGAGATAGGAAAACATCACGATATTATCGTTATGTCATCCTCACAATATAACGGGAATTTTTCGTCCGCAATTGGCATTTTAGTTCGGTGGGAAACTGCAAATGTGATCCACGTACTTATAAACTTATAAAATGAACTTATAAAATTGCAGGGGAACTCATACACACATGCAAGTACAAAGACGCTAAGCTTAATGGGATTTCTGGCAAGAAGGTGCTTGTGGTTGGAATGGGCAACAGTGGAGTTGATGCAGCCGTCAACGCAGCAACCGAAGGAGGGTACGGTGAAATTTAATTCAATTAATTAGACAATCAGAAGTGCTCTATGTTAAATCGTGACAAAAAGATTGTGTTAGTAGTTTTGCTAAAATTTCCTTGTATATGCAGTCTTATGCAAGCAGTCGGTAACAACTGAAAAATGCTGAACTCGTTAAGTATTTTCTTTTTGTCACGAAAACAAACTTTATTTGTATACCAGAATGAATAAATGGCAGTGATTATCGATAGGGGCAGGCCATAAATTCCCTCCTGTATTTCTTTATTCAATTTTTTTAGATGCTCTCCAGTGACACTAAGTACACGTGCAGGTGGTTGGGTTTATCCGGATTACGTTTTCGGTCAGCCTACTGATTTGTATTCGTGCAGGGCGTTGTTCGCTCTTCCGTGGACGGTGAGCAACTGGATTACTGAAACCGTTTTAACCTGGGTGCAGGGAAATCCCAAAAAGTAAGCAGAAGTGAAAGTCTGGCATAAATAAACTTTACTATAGGCTTAGAATGGGTGCTGTGATACAATAATTTGAACCCAAGATCTTTAAGTACAGTCCTCCCCGCTTATATCGATATGGCTATCGCTTTATCGATATCCTGCTAATTTCGATATATTTTTCCTCGCCAAATTTCTTCCATTGCCTCCAATGTTAATTTCCCCACTTATATCGATACTCTTCCTCACTTATATCGATATTTCTTTCAAAATCTACTTTTTGATGGAACATAATCAAGGGTCATCTGCAGTGTCTGCACCCACAATAATGTCTAATCTGGGGCAAAAAGAAATTGTCTCAAATTAATTTTAAGACACAAAAGTTGTCAAAAAGCAATAATAATGTAACTGCATTTGAAAGGATGATTCAATTGTTTAACGAGTCACTTCAACAAAAAAAATTAGTTGATTCTTTTGTACTTGATCAGTGTTGGACTGAACCCGAAGATGAATGCACTACAAACAAAACCTACTGTCAACGGTAATATGATGAACCTCCTCCAGAGAGGTGATATCAAAGTTGCACCAAATGTCCAGGTACACTTTATTTTTAACGTTAATTTGTACCGTTGATATCTGATATAGAATTTAACAGTGTTAAACAAGAAAATTATATTTTAAAAATTTCATGCCAAGTTCATTGTGCAATAAATAGTATTTATTCTTGTCCGTTTCAGTCAATAGATGGAAAGACAGTTCGATTCGCGGATGGCACATCATACGAACCTGATGCTATAATCATGGCCACTGGCTACAAAGTAGATCTTCCGTTCCTCAAAGAAGACTTGAGGAAGAAAATAATTGTGGATCCGGACAACAATGGCATAAAAGTTAGTTTGTTCTTATCTGTGACAAAACTTGTGCAGAAATTACATTTATATCACTTAAAATTTACATGTCATTTCTAACTATGAACAGAGGAAAATTCCTATCGCATTCGAGCAAAGGTCTCAGAATGACAGACACACTTACATGTGCTTCAATTTCAGAAGGTTCCGCATAAATTACAGTAGTTTTGCTGAGTTCTACATAAAATTTTGTTCATATGAAAATTTTATGTCATGGATATTTATTTAATTTCCAGTTGTACAAGAACGTATACTGCCCGGACATTGGTCACACATTAGCCTTCATCGGTTTTGTGGAGCCTGCATCTGGTGCGGTGTTACCGATGTCGGAGATGCAGGCTCGGTGGTTTGCGGAACTCACCCAGGGTAATATTTCTTTACCTGGACAGAGCGTCATGAACAGAATCATCGACAAAGATATTGTGAGTACACAACAATAGTCTTTATTTTGAAATTACATGAAAAAGTCCCCAAAGAATTACAATTACCATTTAAAGATAAGATTGCTATTAAAACATTTCATGAAAATGATTAACTGGAAGCAATTTGAATATTTGTTGATTCCAAAAACCTGTTCAAATAGTCGAACACAACAGCATGCCCATGTTTATTCTCTCATTAACCAAGTTAAAGAGGTTTCCTTAAAGTTAACAATGCCTTTAGCCACAGAGACTCTTGAGAAGCTGTGAATTTTCACTACGTTCATCATTTCTGTTGGTCCCTTTGAACCAGTTCCACATGCAGGAAACAAAACCCTTCATCATGTCGTAAATAAGCTGAAAAGTAAAGACCACGTCAATTTTGAAACGAGAACTGTTTCATGTGTCCAAATTTATGCCACAGAATTTTGAAAAGAATGCAGAAGTCGTTGATTACACTTTAGACGTTTAAATACAAACCTCAAGTATTCCAAGTGAGAGGATGACAAGAACTATTTGCACAATGGTTACTGCTCGCATTACCCACCACTTTACACCTGCGATTTGAGTTTGATTTTTTAACAGGAGTAAAATTTGTCTCGAACAGCACCCTAATTTGTGATGGCTAGAATATCATAGAAAGGCGGGATGTTGCGTAACACAGGTTCTTTTGTATGCAAATTGGTTATGGTCTGTCGATTCACGTTTGGGTTTATTCACGATGATATTAAAATAGATCTGCCAAAAACCTTCTGTTGAGTACATGGTTGCCCATAGGTATTTCGTATTTTACGAACTCAAGCGTTTGAAAAAATACATTGCAGGTATTTGCAAAGTGGTTATATCGAATGTGGTAGCCATATTGTGTAAACCCTGCACTGATCAAAAATGACTTGAAAGTGATTTTTATAACCATTAAACTCAGTCTTCATCAGTAATTCAACAGCCAGGATTATTATTTTCATATTCATTGAAACGTTTTGTATCACGTAAATCAGACATTGCCTAGTCGTTAACGTCTTGTGACTGATGCTCTTTATACGTTTCAGCTCATCTCATATATTACCTGTGTATTTTGTCAGTTTTCTATTGATGCTTTTGATCACCCTTCTTGTCCATTCAAATACAAACATTTTCTTGTCATCATCTGGAATGTTAAAAGACTTTAAAAGAGACTAAAAACATATATATTGATAATATTGATTACCATACAAGAGATGTGGCTGGGGGTCTTTCGGTCCAGTGAGAAGAACAGAACAGAAGGAAGAACACATTTATTCATTTATTTAAAACATTGCGTACCTGGATTTAGTTGACCACTTCCGCCATCGCTATTTCCAGTATTTTGGACATGTTTGTTTGTAGTGCTGCGTCGACTTACATGTCTTCTGTAACTTAATTTCAGCTTTTTTTGCATTCGTTTGAACAGCGGAGTGTTTTCAAATTCCTCCAGTTCCTCTGCTATGTCAGCGTAGTCGGAATCAGTAGACGAAGTTGACTGTAAATGGAATGGCCAAGACGAGTGTGCGAGGTTTTTAATGTCATCTGTATGTTCGTTCACACTTTGTATTTCTTGCCAGTATGGCAAGCAGAGATGGAAATCTTCCGGCCATGGCCGGAAATCCGGCTTTTTGTGTAAAATATACCCAATTTCCGACCACTGGAAAAGTTGTAAAATTAGTTGAAATTGATAGGTTTCCGGCTTTTTGAAGAAGGACCATTTCCATCTCTGATGGCAAGCTATGGCTGAGAATTAGTAATTACGTTACTTACTGACATGTGAAGAACATCATCTAGTTCTATTGAGTAGTTGCTGTCGTCACCATCTAATTCAAGTGATTTGTCCTCGTCGTCCAGATCTACGAAGCTAAATTCACTCGAATCATCCTTGCCTAAATTTAGACGTTACAATGGTTCCACAAATACAGTGTTCATATTTAGTCAAAATATAGTGTTTTTAAAACAAATTTTAAAGCGAAGCATTTTTCTTAAATATCTTTGTCAAAGTCAAGAAGAATAAATTCCTGCCACTTTATAGTTTCACGCTGTGCTTTTGTCCTTGTCAGTAGGACTTCTTGGAATTTTTATTGTTCCAAAAGCTTCCCAAATTGATATTTTTCTGAATTGCGTGGTATTGTTTCAATAACAGGAAGGAATAATACATCAATATATGATTGATAAAGGGTAAAGTATGTTTCACAGTATTCATCTTGTACACAGACTAATCACATGATAGAAAATGGTTCAGTGACAGGTCCACATTGCTCAGGGAAAGAAAAGCGACTGTATTACTCATATCAGAGTTACACTTCAATCAATACAGATGTGTCAATTAACATCTGTCAGACTGATCTGGTTATTTGTCAATTCGTCATACCGTAGTGAATCTCCTATTATGCAATAAATTAATTTTGTAAATTTTTACTTGACAAAATAGACTCGAATTCCCTGTCTTGCTCCTCTTGCCCTTCTTGGACCACAATCTTCAAGACTCTGTAAAATAAGTAAATGTTTTCACTACGTTTCAGTTACACATTCGGTAAACCGTAATGCATATTAATAGTCAAGAAAAATAATCACTTGGGCACAAAACATTAAATGCATATTTGAATTAATAAAAGGTAAAATACCTGTTCTTGTCGATGACCACCATCGTGAAACAAAGACGCTGATCTGTGGGAATTTGCCTCAGTATGCAGACAGTCGGTTACTTCCTAGTTTGGAAACTAATTGTGATGGTTTTGTTTTTGGTCAGACAAGGCTGCTTTCGGAAATTCCAAACAGATGACGTAAAAACCATAAGCACCAAACACGTGATGTTTTCTGTGTTTAGTTTACTATAAAAAGTGATTTCTTTGGTATGATTCTACCGGTAGATCACATTTGCGTAAATTGTGAAATAAAATTCGCCTTGATCTTTATTACTTCAGAAAGAGAACAAAGAGCGATATTGGCCCTCACCGAATGACCACATGCTGAGGGAAACTATCCCTTACAACGATGAAATAGCAGATAAATTTGGTGCTAAACCTTCAATGATGAAACACCCTGGTCTGGCACCAAGGTCAGTTCTCGATTTTTGTGTTTATTTATCTTTTGTGAGGAATGTTTAGAAAAGATGTGCAGACGACTTATTTTAATACATATCATTTACATCCCTGTTGTGTATATCAAATTTAGACCGTCTACAACTTTTTAGTTCATCTTCCCACATGGAAATTTTAAGTAGTGAACCTGAGAAGCCCCAGTGCCAAAATTCAGAAAATTCGTAAAAAAAAAACGGAGTTGAGGCATTAGCAGACCTCTTGGGTTTTATTAAAATTTACCGTATATTAGATTGTTTTAATAGGGTTAAGACGGAGATAGACGATAATATTGTTTGTAATTAATCATCGCACGCCATTTCAATCAGCAACTTATCGATTAAATTTAACTAATCGTAGTAGAGAGATGGAAATCTTGGATTAAGTTGTATCAATATATCCTCTCCATGTAAATGACAACATGATTCAACAGAAAAGAAGTAAAATACAATCGCATGCGATTGAGATCGTTTGCAATTTAATCGCGTAAAGTATCTCCGACCTTCGTAGCCGCAGACCAACGGCTCATCAATCCGCTACTGCTACTATCTAAAGATAATATATTTCTTTTTGTATGTGTAGGTTATTGTTAAGCAGTTGCGGTCCCTCTCAATGGAGACTGGATGGTCCTGGTGCATGGCCCGGTGCAGAGCAAGAAGTATCCAAAACACCAATGACGAATCTCATGCAGTATGCGTTACTCGCCTTGGCGGGATTGTTATTTATGTTCCTGTGCTGGTGTGCTATTGGGTTTATTATTCTCGATGATATTTTTGACTGGGACATTATCGACTAAAAGAAGGTTGTGTTTTGTGTTCTGTATGTTATTACGGTTGAATATAAACGAAATAAGTTATGATTACAGCGGAGCTAAATTATTTTCCATTTCCCTACTTTCATGCAATATGTGTGTAGAATTGGTGTGTTGCACCAAGTATTTCCTTTTTCTTAAACTTTACAACTCAGCATTAACATGTATATGGTGCTACCTCTGAAGGGTTTATTGTTGCAGACTTTTAGTATTGTTTGGTGCTTATGGCGGACTTACTACAGAAACGTAAAATCATTTCTAGTCCTGATGTCACGTATATGTATAGATCTGACGGTATTGCAGAAAGTGGGGTTTCTCTTGAGCATTCATAGTTAATGAAGGTACAAGTACGTAATAAAGAACGAAGGTTCATCATTGTCGACTAGCATCAATCGGTGGTGAGGCGGAGTGAATGCAAAGAGCAAGCGAAAGCTTAAAGCCATTTCTATT
>JBCAUI010509739.1:0-12651 GCA_038406195.1 Haplosyllis anthogorgicola | reverse complement strand
AACTTGACCTTGACCAACAAGACCAACATCTATGACCTACTTATTGTGACCTGGTCATGATGACCTACTTTCAAAATTAGGTCATGACCCAGAAATAGGGCATCCTGACCTAGTCTTTTATACAATGAAACATTTACTTACATATTGTAAGTAACTAAATTCATTAATTGAGTGGTAAATACTTTAAATCAGCACAGGTCTGGCAGACCTATTTTTTCCACATGTAACAACAATATAGTTAAGATCCGTTCCCAAACCCCATTCAATCAAGACAATGCTTAAAGACTTAACCTTATTAAAATAAAAATGTAAGGAAAAAGAATCAAATTTTGATTTTGTTACACGATAGTGTAGCAGTTGTGTTGCTGTCATCATTTTAAGTTGATAATTTTAGAAGATTAAAAGAGTAGTTTAACATCTAGATTTGTGTAATTGTAGGTAGTGTGGTATGATTTTAAAATTTTAATTTTGATTAAAGAAAGAATTGTGCATGAGGCACCAATAACGCACTCTGCTTCATGAACTTTTGATTTGATATTATAACGTAACCAGCCCGGTGTACGGAGGTTAGCATTTCTAAACTTCCAAATACGAAGAAGGGAACTTTTAAACATGCATTGCCTCAGAAAAGTGAGAAAAAACTAGCAGGTGAATAGTCACTGCAGTTGTTGTCTTAGTTCTGCGATAGTCTAAGACCTCGCCGATAGTGGCCAGTTTGACCAGAATGTTTGAAAAGCAACATTGTGTTTTACGCCAGGATCACTCTGACATCATGCTCTTAGTCGACTTTCATTGCCCGTGTCACCTTACTTATAGATTTCATGAGTACGCTGCATGCCATTGGCCATTTGATTCTAATGTTTATACATGCATTGCATAACTGAAGAAGAGAATCGGTTTTTATGAAAGTCATGGTTTAATTTTAGGTCCGACAGCAGTTGTGCAGTTCAACATTTGGGAACGTGGAGACATTGATATTCATCAACTGACGGAGAAGTTGCTGTTAGCTATGAAACACGCAGTGTGTGATATTGTGATGGAATACAGATTGCTGACGGCTCCACTCTGTGAGGTACCGCAGCACTACACCAAGGGACAGGAGTCACCGATGCATTCGGCACCACCTTCTCCTGTGGTTGCAGCTGGTAAGCTGATTATATCATAAACTTTGGTTCACTGGATCAATTCTGGCCGTCATACCATGGGCATACCGTTGCTTCGACACTTTAAAAGACTTTTGCACTGCATACTTCAGTACAAAGAGTTCAAAAGGCGATCTGCAGCAGTTGCTTCGGACTCAGAGAAGAATAAATGAGTATCCACGTTTATTTAACAACTTAACTTTCATTGTAGACCCCAGGTTCCTGGAAGGGCCAAGATCAGCAGACATAGGTGTAAGGACCCCAAGAGATAAAGGAGTGTTTATGTCTTACGTCTCTGACATATTTAAATCAAAACCTTCTCCGCTGAGTGGTAGAATTGATAGCCCAAAGGTAAGATTCTTCCTTACGTCAACATGTAGTGCTGGGTATATAACTTGTAAGTGAATGGAGTTTCGTTTAAGTGACCTGTTGAAATTATACACAGTAAAACCTGTCATCTGGGACCCCAGAATTCTACAGCCACATCTTATTTCCGACCACATAAGACTACTCTATATGCGGAAAAGAACGTTTGCAACATCAAAAGGTACTAAAGTAGAACTTGTCTTGAGCGACACCTGTCTTGAACGACATCATGTCTTTTTACGACACTTTTGATTGCACACAACATTGTTAAAACAAGTTTAAATGACCCTGTCTTGGGTGACACCTGTCTTTTACGACCCTTTTTGGAGAAGAAAGTTCAGTGTCGCTCAAGACAAGTTTTACTGTACTTTGAAAAAGGTTAGTGCTTATCAGCTGGGTAAGCGATATGGAAAATTAAGTTGAGCTTGCAAGCAAAATTTGCTCCAATAAAATTTTATTTTACGACAGCCTGTAATGAACCACTTTGCAGCCAGAACGGGTGATTGCAGACGATAGGTTTTACTGTAATATCATTATTTTGATCTCAAGTATCCCATAAAAACCAATGGAGAATCTGTGTATGGATATGCATGCAGTTATTTGTTGTGCGAACTTAAATATCATAATTATGCACTGTTATTTTGCACTAGGGGGTAGACTCGCCAGGCTTAATTTCTGGTTCGCATGGTTGGCATGAGATGGAAAATCAGAGGAGCCAAGAGGCTGATCGTCGACAGAAAATACATAAGTACGAGACCGGCGACCGTGGTTCCCTACATCCTCTCTTCTCAGGTTGTCTCGTAGATTGGTTGGAATTCTGCTCATCGATTGGTGAGAATCTTTTTTGCATATTAGTTTTTTGCTCATTTGGCATAATTGCCAAAGAGCCTACAGAATCATGAATTGTCCGTCGTTGTTGTTGGTCATTGTCCTGTGTTATTGTCATTGTCATCTGCGGCGTTGTCATCATCTGTGCACACTCACTCTGAGTACTCTATTGATCATAGAGACTTCATATCTTGCACACATATGCACCTGTATCCATTCTCGAAGCCTAGCAAAAATTAATTTGCTGTGACCATTATTCGAAAATTGGCAGCCGTATTTGGTTTTTTTTCTTTGAACCTTGCTCCTGAACACGCATTTGATGGTACAGACTTAATGTTTGGCAGTCTTATGCATCTATGTACACTCTTTAATTCTTATAAAAATTATTTTTAAGCCACTTGTATTTGGCAGCCATATTTGTGTTTTTTTACAGATCATATATTTGAGATTTGATCTGGGACACTTTATTTGTATCCATGTGATATTGTAACTTAGATTGTCTCAGTGTTTTGATAATGCCAAATGAGCTAGGGACCTATTTTTTACGTCATCTTGAAATAGTTTGCAACTGTATCTAGCTGTATTTACGTGCTGACCTCATCGGAGTTGTACACTGCTCAGAATCTTTTTCAGGAGTACCTTCAGTGCAAAAAACAGGAGGAAGCCTGACGTCAAGGTATTCACTTGAGTACGTGATAAGGGAATTCCAGTCCATTGTCAACAATTTGGCTCAAGATTCTTCTGCTAAAGTGTTTAAATTGGTTGAGAATGCCAGTCTGGAACATGAGACCCTGTATCTTCCATATACTCCTATCAGAGCTCCACAGCAGGTAAAAAATAATGTGAACTAAAACTATTGTGTTGCATGCATCAAACATATTCATCACTTTCGATAACAAGTAATTGGGATGTTCTGGTTTTACACAGGCTTCTGACTGTTTTGGGAGTACCTTAATATATTTTTATGAACCATTTATGTTCAAATTTTTAGAACCGTTTATTTTACTGTCTTCTAAATAGAGTCAGGATACTAGATCAGAAACTAGTCTGGATATTACACAGCACAGCACGACTAACATGCCAGGACGCCCGTCCCATTTTGTTGTGGTTAGTCGTAATGTTAAACAGTGGAGAATGAGCATTGACTATGTGGCTGTGGATGAAGAAGTTGTCAGTGATGTGGCTGCTACACCTAAATCGGCCAAAAGTAAGGAAATCAGATTTGGTATAGTTACATTCTTAACTACATTAACTAAGACTCTGAGTACACACCTCTTAAGTGGAAGCACTGTTATGTATTTTTGTAGTCATTACACCCCATCCTTGTAGCTTAATGAAAATAATTTCATTTGAACAGGCCATAAAGGTGCACAGAGGTTTCCCCCACTACTAGTTCAACACGGCAGCAGTAGCGAAAGTCAAGACAGATCCCCAGATACTTTAATTGCAACTGATCCGTTTGAGAAAGTCGAGAGAGCATTTGTTCCCAGGCAAAGGTTCCTGACTCTTACTGCCAATGATAAGGAGGTAAGTTTACAGATGTGTCACATGTTGATTTAAAGAAACATTTTTCAGCTTTATTTCCCGTATGTTTTTGCAGATATTTCGAATTGAAGTGGTGACAGTTTAGTGTAAGTTGAAACCTATGCTTTTTGTTTTCAGTTGAAAGTTTATACATACAATTGGTCCGGTGATTCTCACTCGAGTTTAGAAACACAACTGCAGAGACTTGTGCAGTGGCAAAAGGCACGCAGTCACCTCCTCAACTGTATCATTAGTCAGAAGATGGGGCTGTATCAACATACAGTGTTTTCGTACCTGCCAGACCCACACTGTCAGGTACTTGCTGATGTACCCAGGATTAAACTCTTTCGATTTGATTCCATCATACAAATGTGGCCCGATTTATTTCTGATGTATTGTTACTTTTACTAATAGTGCATTTTAAAATTGTTTCTTAGGATGGAAACCCGTATGTTCAGTCCCTCGGGGAAGTGGATCTCCTCGTGAAGTACCCGACTCCACCTGTGAGTCAGCTGTCTATGAGAAGCCGATCTGGAAGTATGGCAAGACAGACAGCACATCTACATCCTTCTATACCTCTCTTTGAGGACATATACAGGTAAATAACTTGATTCATGGGTATCTGAAAATTGACACACACCAATGTATAAGGAAGTTCACGTGCATGATCAGTTTGGCTCTTGACGAACCATGATCAGTTTGTATTCTTTTCCGATCGTCACTTTTTGAAAATCCTGTGAATGCAATATAATCCAAACGATTAAAACGAGCCTAATAACTAAAAACATTTTTTTTCTTAGGGATGCAAAACCCTGCAAGCCCATGCACAAATCTGGTTACAATAGTACGAGGGTGAAAGATCCTTTGCATAGAAATGGTGCGCAGATGCTAGAGCTCAAGAGCCTGGAAAAGAAAGGTAAATTTTTTCTCAGTAGTTGCTTGGTCAGTTTTCTGAAGTAACGCCTGATTGAACAATGTTATTGGTGTTATATGATCAATTTGATTACTTTATTTTGTAGAAAATGAAAAGAAGAGAAAGTTGGAAGAGCTATACTATGTATGGCAGCAAAGAACTGCACACGTGCCTCCAATATCAGTACGTCAATTTAGTTTAAATTTCAACTGTGCCCAGCGACATACAAATGCACAATTTTCGCAATAATTTTAAAATTCTAGAACTTGTTTTCAAAAGTATTCCTTTCTGTGTTTTAACAGGAGGAAATTCTTGAGTTGTTAAAGAATACATCACGACTTATCCATGGTGTGGTGACACCAATTTTGTTTAGTCCGCAGTGGCGAGCACGCATTCTGCCATGGGCACAGCCTCCAAAGAGACATGACAGTCAATCATCTGACAAATCTGTAAGTAGAGCATTTTGTGTACTGCATAAAAAAATCAGGTCACTCTGTGTGGCAGTTTACCCAACAATACAAACGTGAGTGAAAACAGCATCATTAATAGATGCACACGATACTTTTGTGCAGCGTTCACGTCATAGTTCCGGAGCTAGTATAAGAAGCAGAAGGTCGGATAGCATGGACAAAAAACGCAGTGGTGTAGACTCTCCAGAGCCTAGTCAGAAACATCTTGTAGAGGAAGCATGGCATATGGACTTGCGATCCAGTATAATTCAACAATACATCCAGTATCTAATCCAGTCACCGTTGGGATTTATTCAAGTGAAAACGCGGCCACCAACACCCAAAAGGGGGTAAGATTCTTTCGTTTAAGCTCAGTTACTCATTTATATTGTACAATTGAAGATGAAATAAACGCGGGTTGGGAATTTTTTACGAGGAAAATTTATGAGATTTACAAAGCACGAATATTACTTAGTGTTTAAATTACGTTTATTTCATTATGCTTATTTACTTTAGGAAAACCTATAAAAGGAGCGATAAAGCATCACTTGAAGATCGTCTGAGACCAGGCGACATGTATCTACAGAAAACACTACCAGGCGGAATCATGCTGATCGAACTCGGCTTCAGAGAAGTATACTTCTGTGTGAATGTCTATGCATTTGAATGTTCGAGACTGGCCAAGGCTGTCGTCAACAGACAGGTATGACGACACAGTTGTTTACGTATGCAAATGCAGTCATGGAAAATGACTAATTTTCAAAGCCGAATATAGCTAGTAAAATTTATTATATGTGCCCATAATGCTTTTGCTAACAGGAATTGTTACTCTTGCCAATTGGTAATGTTTCAGTCGATCAAACGTCATCTGTGAATGATATCTGTTTTCTTGTTTTCAGTTGGCTGTAATCTTCACAGACGAATGTGACAAATTTAAGGAATTGACACACATTCACTCGTTTTCCTATGATTACCACCTACGAACAATCCAGTCTTACATCACAGGGAGTCAACTGGTGTTCAGACAGGGCTACCATCTAACTGGACTGCTCAGAGATTTTATTCGACACTTCCCTAGTGCACCAAGCTATTCTAGAAACAGTCTGTTTGAGGGTAAGAACCGAAATAGCACGACTGTGTAAAAGCATTTGTGATTATGTCGATGGTTATTATTTCTTCTGGAAAGCATTCAGCAATAAAACATAGATTGTGTTTACTACATGTAAAATATAGTACAGTAGCACCTGCTTGAACGGTCACTCAATTTTACAATGGGACGTGGCCGTAAAACACGAGTGACCTTACAAAGGAGAGATGTCATGGCGGATGGTTACCAATATTTTTACTAATATTCACTGTTAAATTTACATTATGAATTTCTTGTATTTCGACCAGTAATGAAAGTTACATTGGCATTGTAAATTTAGAATACATTTACTCAAAAAATATCAGCAATTATCAATTTTTACACAAACTTAATACTTAATTTGATAATGTTTGCTAAAAGTAGTGCAACATGTTTTAAAAATGTTTTACAAAACATCGTAGAAATTACCGAAAATAACCACAGAATGGCTGTAAATGACCAGATTTGGTGGCCTTATACCAGGGTGGCCGTTAATAAACATAAAATATAAGAAGTTACAGCAAAAACTGGCCGTATAAGGCAAGTGACCGCCCAAAGCAGTGACCGTTCAAAGCAAGTTCTACTGTATCTAATAAAGAATTTACGACGAGGCAACTTCCTGCTAGATAAAGAATTGCTACACGGAAGACCAATTGATATTATTGGAAGCAGAGTGATTTATTCTCCTCAGAGAGCAATATTAGGTATGTACATCCTAATTTGTCCAAGGAATCAAACAATTAATCGGCTCATGGACACACTGTTCTATTATGTTAAGGCACCTCCTCGCAAAATGATTTTTTTCTGTGTGTTCTTTCGTATTGTTCAACATTTGTTTGAGTATTTATTGAATTACTCCGAAGTTTTGTGAATAATATATATACGTTACCATTTATTCGGACTTTAACCACTAATGGTGAATAGATTGCTGCCCAAAACAGCACAAACATATTTCTGGGAAAATGATATGATTTACTGACGCAATTATGTATTTGCCACTCGTCTTTGTTTTGGTTGTGGCCTTACTACGTAGTAACTTGCGAGATGTCCTTAAAAGGTGAAGCTGCCGTCTTTGTCGGCTTCTCATTGAAATTAATCACGATTACAGATACCAATAGGCATAGTGATAATGACTTGGATTTGTAGTGGCTCGGCAATAAGACGTAAATACCTGGTAAATTAACAAGATAAAGGAAACCTAAATATGGTGGTTGTTATTAAGAGTCTTAAGGCCATGGAACTATGTTTAAACATAATGTATTGCAAGCCTTTCTTATGTACATACCATTATTTTTAGATTGCTGCATTTGACCTTTAATTTCTCACTTGCCGTGTGCTTTCTGTCCTCACCTTCGCTGAAAACATTCGTACCCAAAATATGTTATACATGTATGACAAATTCATCGAGATCACGCAAGTAATTATTTTATTACGTTAGGCTTATTTTTTTAAATCATTCGGATTACATTGACTGTTCTTAAAAATAAATAAAATTAATAATATTCTCGATCGACTTTCAATGGATCAACTTCCGACGGCTCCAAGACTATAAAGTATTTTGCCGTGCATAATGTGTTTCATCTGCCAAATGAGTTTTTTTTTTTTTTTTTTTTGAAATCCCAATTTCAAAGTGCGGCGGGCAATGTAATCCAAACAATTAAATAAAAGAAGCCTTACAGCTTCGATGGGAACAGTCACCTGCAAGTGAGCGATCTTTGTGTGAAATTCAGTTTGACCTGAAAATACTTTTATATCCCGCTGCTGTGTTTTAGACCTTTCTGTTCAAATTACTAAAATTTAGGTAATAGAAATGCATAAATAAGTTCAGAAACTTTTAATGGTCAGATTCAAGGAGGTATTCGTTGTAATTTATGCAGACTGGCCACAGCTATAGCATACAGTATCAACACATATTTTATTCTTATCCCGTTGGGAAAAAAAAGACAATGCAATTCAAATCACATGCTAACATTACATCTGAGACATTTGGACAAATTGTGGCTATTTATTGTCAAGATATATTGTTGCAACTAAATTCTTTAGCCAAAATTGGGATATGGATAATATTGTCATCAGTTTTGAAGGCCTTTCAATGCGATATTTGTCTATCGATTCGATAAGACTGTGTGGTCGGCCACCTGAAAAACAAGGGAAACTTTGTTTACAATTACAAAACGAAAATGGATGACGTCAGTTTTATAACGTCATTCGATAGACACATGACGTTACGTTCCGACGTAAAGGCCTTTCTAGTTCTTTTTTGTCATAAGCAGATGCTGCGTTACGCTCTAAACTGATAAAATACATGTATTATGCAGAAAAACGGAGACTATGCGCATGAAAGAATTTACACTCAAAAACTTTCCTAGCGTTGATGTGACAACTTGAGTGTCAGTTGAAGTAGTTCTACAGTGTACATAACATAAAGACAGACAACAGACAATTCATAAATGCAAATGATCTGCAAAGTGGAAGCAGACAGCACGATTCTGTACAATTCTGGCAATTATCATGTTTTTCCGACAAATCCTGAAGAGAGTATTCTAGACTGTAGGTGGTATTTTCACGTTGAAAGCAAGGAGTTCGTGTGTGGAATGAAGTAAACAACTTTGGCATTTAGGTTAAGCAGGTACGGTGAATTGGCCTCTACTGATTTTGTGTTGCCGACATACGCTGTTGACTAAGTCACTTGGGATTCCTGTTGTCATTCCGATTTAGCCGCGCAAAACAATTTCTTACGAAATGTGCGAGACAATTTCTAACGTTTTAACTTAATACAATAACTTACTGCAGGTTAGTCAGACACAAGATTGCCTTTCGATATGTTTTAAGTATTGAGATACAAAAAAGACTTATTTTGTATCAACTACTGGTTAAGTTACATTGCATGAATGGCAGTTTTTCATGCCTTTTGCCACGATGTAAATTAGCACAGTACAATTAGCCATTTTCAAAACGTGAAAGAATTACAAATCTCTGCATCAGACCAGATTCCGCGACAAAGCGATTCACATGGAGTGCTCTAATCCTCGGGACAGGAGAGAGAAAGCCAAAGAAACATTTTTTATCTTGTTAACACATTCATGTGTGAGATAATGAATAATGTACACTGGATTTTCGAGGAGTCTACATCCGTTGCATGCACGTCGCGAAGTCCGTTGAAAGGCAGGATTTTTAGGAACATGAATGGTAGTATGTCTGGACATTTTTACCACCCACGTATGTGTGAAGGTAATGTTTTCAGTCGTGTCTGTGTGTGTGTGTCTTCTGTCTGTCTTTCCAGGCTATAACCTTTGAACTGCTTGACCTAGAAACTTAATTTTTGGTATGCTGATACATCTTAACAATATCTAGGTCAAGTTTGAGTACCATGGTCATTGGGTCAAGTTCAAGGTCACAGTAATAAAAAATGTTAAATTTTTTACTATTATATGCCAATTGCATCCCTCATGACTACTGAGTAGTAAACTAGGTCAAGGTCACAATATAGGTCAAGGTCATTTAAAAGTCAAGGTCATTTGAAGGTCAAATTCTTTTTGGCTGTTATCTGCCAATCTCATCTCTCATTACTCTTATGAGTAATCAACTAGGTCAATGTAAGTCAAGGTCAAGGTTATTTGAAGGTCAAATTTTATTTTTGACCTATTCACCAATCACATTTCTCATTGCTATATATATATATCAGTAGTAAATAATTGTCAAGGTTTCAAGGTCACTGAGTTCAAGACCACATCAACAAAAAAAAACTTTTGATAATTATATGCCAATCGCAACTGTTATGACCCTGATAATACAGAAAGGAGGATGGTGCCTTGAAGTGTACTTCACATAAAATTTCATATTCATTTCTACATTATCATATGAAGACATTAGCAAGGAGAGATGGTAGTTGTTCACAAATCATACTAAATGACCTCATGACATCAGCAAGGAGAGACAGTAGTTGTTTACAAATTGTACTGAATGACCTGGTGACATCAGCAAGGAGAGACAATAGTTGTTTACAAATAGTACTGAATGACCTGATGACATCAGCAAGGAGAGACAATAGTTGTTTACAATTTGTACTGAATGACCTGGTGACATCAACAAGGAGAGACAATAGTTGTTTACAAATTGTACTGAGTGACCTGGTGATATCAGCAAGGAGAGACAATAGATGTGATCACATGACTGACACAAGGCCTATATATAAGCCTGAGATAGCAATTCATAATCATTCACAATCTTGGGAGTTCATGAAATCTAAGAAACAAAATGCCAAGGTTAAAGAAAGAGCCAAGATCAACTTTAAAGAGAAGATAAGGAAAGGAAGTCTAAAGTTAGACTTGTTGAGAGCATCGAGTCAAAGACAGTAAGGCAGGCTTTGGATTCTCAAGCAAAGAAGCATAAAAGACAAAATGAATCTCCAGAAGAGACCAGAAAGAGACAAAAGGCAGAAAGGGATTACAGAGC
Source organism: Haplosyllis anthogorgicola (assembly GCA_038406195.1). Lineage (NCBI taxonomy): Eukaryota > Metazoa > Annelida > Polychaeta > Phyllodocida > Syllidae > Haplosyllis > Haplosyllis anthogorgicola. The sequence goes on along the minus strand of JBCAUI010509739.1, from coordinate 1,848 downwards.
AGCAAAAAGGGTTTCAGAATCTGTAATTGATGCTAATCAAAGAAGAGAAATGGTGTGCTGCTCATGTGAGTTCATACGAAGTGATTGCATATCTGCATGGGAAAATTGTTAATTCATTTCACATGTCAATAAATATATGGTAGATGTATCTATTTTAGCAATGTCATATGTCATACCCATCCATGTATTATATTCATTACAGAGTATTATGTAATATAACTTCATTAACTACTACATCATACACACTATTATGTTTTGTAGAAAAGTCAGAGGAGAGCATCAGAGACACATGAAGAGATTACCCAAAGAAGACAGTCTGACAGGTTACATAAAGCCAAGGTGAGAGATGAAGAAACACCTGAACAGACAACCCAAAGAAGACTGTCTGACAGATTACAGAAGGCCAAGGTGAGAGATGAAGAAACACTTGAACAAACTACCCAAAGACGACTGTCTAATAAGTCACACATGGCCAAGGTGAGAGATGAAGAAACACCTGAACAGACTACTCAAAGAAGTCTGTCAAATAAGTCACATATGGCCAAGGTGACAGATGAAGAAACACCTGAACAAGCTATCCAAAGAAGGGCCAAAGATCAAATTGGGAAATCCAGAAGTAGATCACTCAGTAGAGAAAGAACACAAACAGTTGAGAAAGCAATACAACTTTTTAAAACAGTGTAAGAAGCAACCCATCTATATTTGTACAGCTTGCCACAGATTACTATGGAGAAAAGGAGTACAAAAGTTTTATTTAAGAAGCTATGATAACATTGATGCTGAAGTGAGGGAGTTTGTATTAGATGAGAAATAATGAAATGAGACCCTAAAAAGTAACAGGTATCCAGCTCAATGTAAAGCCAATGGAATGGAACTGGAAGCAATTCCAGATGAACTTAAAGATCTGAATGGTTTGGAATTGACTTATTTGCAGAAGAATACCCTTTATGAAGTTAGTCAAGCTACCAAGGGGAAACAGAAACGAATTAAAGGAGCTGCTGTGAATGTTCCAGCAGATTGAGGTCCTGCATGCACTTTATTACCTAGGACCCCAGATGATGCACACATCATAAGTCTGAAGTTGGAAAATTGGAATATAAACATGTTTACCTTCATGACACAGTTAGACCTGAGAAAGTACTGACAGCATTACACTTTCTCAAAAACAACAATCCTTTGTACTCAGACATTGAAATTAATGAGAGGTGGATAGAAAGCTGGATAGAACAAGATCATGAACTGTATGATGGAGTATTTCAAGTTGAAAATGATCACAGAAATACAGTAAACAGTGACCAATTAAGAAGTTCAAAGGCTACTTTATCTACATCAAAAAAGAAAAAGAAAGAAAAGTCAGAAACACAAATTTATTTATGGGCCTCCAAAGGTGAATCATATGTACAGTTGGCAAAGGTTGCATTGAAAAAGACATTTTGAAGTGAAAGATGTCAGGGGTGATGGTCACTGCATGTTTGCAGCCATACTAAGGCAAATGTCTCTGAATGGATATCAGTCCCAGTCTATTAAGGAATTTAGATTGACAATTGCAAACTACATGGGACAGTATTCACAAACCTTTTGTATCCCGTATAGACTTGACTCTTTCATGATAACTTATCAAGAGCAAATCAAATCCAATTGGGATGGTTACAGATTATGTTATTCACATTGAATTACAAGCAAGAGGTAGTCCACATGTAAATACACTCCTCCCCGGATATATCGATATTTTTGGCGCGGAAAAAATATCGATATAAGTGGGATATTGAAAAAGCAGAATCGATATAAGCGGGGAAAATTGGTCAAAATATCGATATATGCTGTCAGCCTTAACTTTGCTCGAACTAT
>JBCAUI010509728.1:0-12652 GCA_038406195.1 Haplosyllis anthogorgicola | reverse complement strand
TTTAAAAAAAGTTTTTTCCTAACAAATAATTTTTTGAATCATAAGTAAAAATTACTGTATCTGTATATTTCATCATTCCAAAGTTTACAAAAATCATTTTTACTGTAACATCAATAAATTCTTCAAAAATAAATGGCAGAAAAATAATCTGATAGAATGGTTCAGTAATGCAATGAGTTGAGATTCGTGTGAAATGATGAAAACAAGAGTGGGACTGACCCACCCACCCCCAATTTCAGCAGTCAGCTATCTCCAAAAATGGGGGGGGGATCAGTCCATTTTCTGAAAAGAGGGGGGTCAGTCCATTTTTGTCTGAAAATGGGGGAGGTGGGGAGGGGTGTGTTTTTTTCCTAACTTTTGACACTGAGTCTAAATCTGCTGAAAATGCATTTTGCCCATTCTGGTGGGGGGGGGGGGGGTGTGTGTCCTGGGACAACTTTGCAATCTGTGATTGTCTCTGTCTCATTTATGTTTCAGTTGAATCTGTATGTATCATAGGTCCAACTGAAACATGATACAAATCACTGTATGCTTACATTTAGCTACAAAACTGTGTCAAAATTTGAAACATTTACAATGGAAGTCAATGGGGATAATGATTTGTGTGTGTGGACAAATCTTAACCAGATAAATTGTCCTACCGGCCAAATGGTCTTTCAAATCTTTTAACTCACTCTGTGACTGATACTGTGAATTCTACCACATTTAGACCTTGAAGCCAAGTTAATTTATTGCTTTGTTTACAACCAGATTCCAGTCTGATACAGTACTTTGGTACTTGTAGTATCACATACTTCTGGGACAGCAGGATACACTCACACAGTCCTATATACTACAGTATCATACTTCTGGGACAGCAAGATGCACATACTCTTGCATTATTCTGGAATAAGTAGAGGGCCCCTCCTAGTTAATAGACAGTACCAGTTACTAGACAGATTTCTCACTCTTGAGCATTAAAACCATGTAAAAATTATTATCACTTGAGTATAAACATTACAGGAAGGGAGTACGGATCTTTCTCTTTCATTTGGCAGTGATTACTGAAATTTCCAAGCTGTGTGATTACATTTATTGAACCTTCAAAAATTTGAAAAATAACCATTTTTGCCCAAATTAGAGGCTTTCAGTACATACAAAATGAAGATACCAACTTCTCAAGTGTCATAGAATCAAGAATTAGTCCAGTTTTTGATTTTTTACAACTAAAGAACACCATGCTTCACTCCATTATAAGACTGAATTATACCTATGTGTCAAAATGCACATACGCCAAGCCATCTAGTAACTACAAGTGAATTTCAAGGCTCTACCAGTTAGTAGACACAGTGTGAAATTTTTGACCATATCTTTTGAACCAGCTGTCATAGCAACATGAAATTACCACCGTTAGAAGCATCTGCTCAACATGGTCATTTTGATGACTCTTTCAAGGTGCTGTGACCACTAAGCTACAGCCAATTTAGTAGCACATATCTTGACATTTTCATAACTTTTAGTAAAAAAATGCCAGATTTGGACCACAATTTTTAAAGCACAAAAATTAAATCAAATCTGGGTTTAAACATGTGGGAATTACATTGAATTTAGTGTAAAGATGACATTATTTATAAATAAACACACTGGATATTGAGCGTCTATTAACTGGTAAGGGGTGTCTATTGACTGGGTCCTCAAAATTAGCATAAAAGTTGTAATAAAAAATTTAATAATTGAGTTGCACTTAAAATCAACCTTGGACTATTTGCACAGGTCACTTGGGCTTAGGTATGTATGTTTAAATCAAACCTACGAGGAATAGTGTAGGGTATACAGCATTTCCCCCGAACAGTGTCACTCAAAATTTAGCAGTTTTGAGATTCCTCAAAAGTCAATAAGATTGTAGTACAGTTTGTTTCACTGCTCATTTCCACGTGGAATCTTCAATGATACAGTATTTCAACTCATCGTGTACCTACCAGCCTTACAGATGGTATACAGGTAACATAGTCAAGATGTTGAGATTTACTTGTTTTGATTTCTTACGTAACATTCAGATTTCTGACTGTGAGTAAGATTGTAGAGCAAAATACGAATTAACTATGTCTCTTTTTGCCATAACTGTATCCAGGACTTCCCATAGGGGTGACGCCAATGCCTATTTTCACCAAAAAATCAAGAAAATCCGCATGAAAATGAAAATATTCTGGCACAAGGGGAAGTAGGAAAGTACACATCTCATGTGCCTCTGGTACCGCCAGTGCTTAATACCAACCACTGAGACTTATGGAATTTTAATGTAGTTTTGATTTGTTCTGATAAAAAAAGAATCACCAGGGATACTGCCACGGTTAATTTTAAGCACAGCCGCCATCGATCCCGCAGTGGATGCAGTGTCTGTGTTGGGACACAAAGGTCGTGGTTTCTGGCCAATTTGATGACTGCATATCATTGCCCGCGAAAGTACATGGGGGTTGATCTTAGCTTCCTGCTTAATACCCCAATACCATACATTCAGAAGGAGCAAACTTCAGCAGTTCCAGTGTCTCAGAGAAGCTTAGTAGACTGGAGTAAGGATTACCACGAATCCAAAACAAGGAATACCAAGGGTTTCTCAAAATATGCATTATATTCAGCAACAATCAATAAATAGATGCACATGTACAACTCTGACGTGAATTAGATTCCTTGAAGGATTAACACCAAATCTTTGACAATGCTCCAACCTCAGTCATTTGCCACGTTGCATCAGCCTGGATTATTTACATCTACAATTTACCAATTTGATTCAAAGGCGAATTTGCGGGATGGATGAGTGACGGTTCACTGATGTGAGTACTCATTGTGCACCTCGTGAAACTGAAACCAAACCATTCTCTTCCAACAACGTGCCCAAGATGGTTGTAAACAATAAGTGCATTCTCATTATTTTCGGCGAATAACGTAAAGACCATCTCACCTAATACAGTGTTCTGGTAAACACATGGTGCCTTATTGATCCACAGCTAACATATGTCATATAGTAAATTAGTGTAGTACAACCAACAGCGGGAAATCTCAGAATCAGCATGCATCATCTGTATATCAACTCTGTACGTTTTACACAAACAGATGTGAAGACGATGCAATCTACTCACAAGCGGAGTGTCTTCTACATCAGAACAGGCACATTTTGCAGTATACTGCTATGTATTCAAATAGCTAATCTGGTTGTATTATAGATATACCTGCACTGCAGTTCAACAGTTTTTTCAAAGGGTTAAGTGTGGTTTTGTTTTTGTGGTGCAGGTTCTTTTTCAACAACTTGCCTCTAGGGAAACTACTCAATCAGTATCACTCAATTATATCCCTAGACAATGGGCAGTCACGGTTACATATCGCACAGATCTATTTTGCAATCCATCAGGATTGGTTGTTTCCCTTTTGCAAGTTCCATTTTTGCATCTTGGCACAGATAGAACTCAGGTTAGTTTGAACCAAAATAAGGATTCTATTAAAAGTAACTTGCTATAATAATGATCCACTTTCTGTTTTAAGAAGTCATAAATAACCAGAATGATAAAACACTTGGTGCCCGTTTGATCTACAGCTCACATGTGTAATATAGTAAACGTTAAAGCAACAGTTTCAAAGTTTCATAGCTGTGTGAAACGTACACTACATTACAGATATTTGCTATCCATCCTCTGGAGGCAAGGTGAAGAAAGTGAAATTTTCCTGTTGCCCTACTTCTACCGTAATACCGTTCCTCATCCCATTCCTCATTCTCTACCCTAATCATACGACAATTTTTCTGCTCCAGTTTGTAGGCCGTGTCACCCGTCTTAATTTCAACCCTAAACACATACTTATAGATATCTTTTTATCTAGAATTTCCTCAATTATAAATTTATAGAAAATCTAACTGTGACTGAACGAGGAATTCATTATTTCTGAAACAAAGAAGTGATGTAACGCCAAACGTATGCATATTGTGGACTTACACAAAACAAGATTTTAGGTTAAACTAGAGAAAGCCCCCTCGTTCCGAGGGGGAATCCCCTTGCGGTCAACTCCAAGCGTCATGTCAGCAACGGTCATAGAAATATATATGTATAAAGGGGATAATGAAAATTAAATAAGCTTCCAGTGTTGTCAAATTGATTTTTATGACTCTTCATAAAGATTCAACAGTAAGCTCATGTGGCTTGGCTCATCAGTAAGTCACACTGAACACCTATGACGACAGCAAGGGCAACAGTAACCAGCGACCGATCCATGGGAGGCCTTGAGGCCCGGCCTCCCAGCCCCAAGTTTTGGGGCCCCAGCACCTCAAGACACTAAAATTAGACTATATTTTGTAAAATTTTCAGCCTTGCTGTGCTCGCCATAACTTTTAAGAATTTTTTTTTTTTTCAAAAAATTTCCAGGCTAGCTGCACTTGGCATCATTTTTCTAAGAATGTCTCCAAAATTTTTCTAGCCTCGCTTTGCTTAGCATTTTGCCTACAATCATGTTATCTGTTTATTACTCTCAATTCCCATTAATTCCCAAATATACACCATTATGTCTGTTATACATCCATAATTTTTTAACATTATTCACATATGTGTTGATCATGTGCCCACATATGGATTCATATCTGTGTAGTTTATGAATTAATTTTCAGACTATCTCCATGTGTGCATGTTAATATAACATTGTACTCAGAACTAATAAATGAACACCAGTTCATTCATGTAAAAAGATAAAACAGTCAAACTTTTGAAACAACTTTTAAATGTGAAAAATAACAGTGAATATTAATTGCCAAAATTTACTAACAAAATTCAGAAAAAATAAATGAAAAGGTCACCAGAAATATAGGAGAATGTATATTTCTTAATGAAAAGCCATGGAGTTTTTGGGGCCCTAAAGCAGGCCCAAGACCCCAAGCCATTACTTGCTCTCACAACTTCACTTTGCTCTGTCGGCAAAAATAAGCACTTGACAAGTTGCACCCCTAACCAAATCCTGGATCCGCCCCTGAGTAACCTTAAATACTTATTCCATTGTTTTGAGGTGGATCCTCGATTGATACCCCGAGTAGCTCCCGAATCCTACAAAGGCGATGCTACTATAGGTTCGGGGGCCCAAAGGGTTGTCAAACGAAGATTCCATGACAAAAATATGGCATGTTGCATTGTAAATAACCATACGAAGTTGTGTTTCATGGAAACAAAATCATACCATTAATAAAACCAATTTCTGTAGGATTTTCAGAGGGATGGAATAATACAGGCCATTTTGTAACCTTCGATACGCCAATTTTTTAGGCCCTGCGAAAACGTCACACTTGTATGCAATCCTTCAGTTTCTTCTGAAGTGCATTTCACTTTCGTGAGGCCAGAAAAGTTTCAAATGCTGAAACAATTTGTAACAAATTTATATTAAGCAATCAATAACAAGTTTGTTATTCATTTTCAAATGTAAACATAGAGTACATCGGATAGAACGAACTGCACTTACAAAAATACCTCAGAATTTCTTTTTATACCTGACGGAAAAAATTCTTGTTTATTGGCTCTAAAGAGCGTATTTGAATACAACCATTAACGAGGTGCCAGATAGGAGCACTGACCCTCATGCCTCCCACCTACCCCGACTGTTGCCTAGAGTTGTCTGAAATGGCCAGAAATGCATTTCCCCAGTCCGGGGGGGGGGGATCCTGGTCAACTTTTTGCAATGGCGGCAGAGAACACAAATGTAGATTTCGTCCAATACCTAGACCCTCCTACTGAGGCATGAGGGTCAATAATTGTTTCTCAGGAACAGTTCAAAGGTAACTGAAGCCGCTGTACTTAAACCGGTATTAGTACTACGATTACAGAGAATGAGATACCATCTTGTTGTACCAACATTGCCTGTATGTTGATACCAGAAATAGACACATGAAAATACGACATGCATCCAGAAATAACAGGTTAATCTTGTTAGCTGAAGATAGTGTACCTGGATGGCATATCGTTTCTCCAATAAGTTTCCATTTCATACTTCAGTTAAGAGTCCCGCAGCATCGGGTATTTTGAAATCCAGAATGCAATATAGGATGTTCCTCAGAAAACACGAGTTTGACGTACTTTAACGATTGTATATATTTATTTGTAAAAAGACATCATTGCGTAATTTTAATTCTTGTTAGATCTTGCTCATGATTAGGGACGGATATAAATGGTAAGAAATTTGGTATGTGGTACCTCAAAGTGAACAAAATTGACTTCTAAAAGACAGGTATATCTGCGAAGTGTTTCCAATGATACGATCGGGTAATACGAGTATACACCAGATGGTACATGCGTTGAGTTGGCAGAAGCTCATTGGAGTTTTGCCTGTGAATCGGTAACAAAGATACTAAAATCAAGATTAGAACTGCACTTCGATACTGAACTGTGGCAAGACTTTTTGACTTATTTCATTTTCATTTAATCATTTATGTTTATGCAAACTATGCATCTGTGATAAACTATTGATACCCCATCTATTCCAATCGAGCTCGGGCCAGTTGCTCATTTTCAGACGTAAGAAGCAGCAGCAGGCAGTCCTCTGCACAGCTTGTCTTATCAGTGCTGATTTTTTCTCTGGCAGGTGTACATTCGGCTGAAAGTTAACAAGGTTTTCGGTTATTCTTGTATGAATATAAAAGAAAAGATATTTGTAGGTTCTTTTGTAGATTACAATAATGCCCGGCTGCAAGCCAATGTTGTTACTTAGACACAGAACAAAAAGAAACAAGTTTTGAGATCAACTGGTAGTCTAAAGTAAGATAAGGTATTGCGTCAATATGCCCCTTTTTGCAATGTCTGCTGGTAGGAAGCTACTCCAATATTTGTGCAATCACCACCATAAGCTTGTCGGAGCAGGCGGTCTCTCATCCAGTGTGCCATTTTACATTTCGATATTTGGGTATGGAAAGCCATTTAGTTCGAAATTTGTGTTGAAAGAAATATAAGTATTGGTTTAATATAAGTTCATACTGGTGGTACCTATGATTATGCATTGTTAACAATGATACCGCAGACATGTATGTTTCTTCAGCTTTGATCTTGGAAGATGCCTAAGTGTTCTCTCAAGACAGCTGGTACAATGGCACTTATTTCTGTACAGACTCAAATAGCATAACAATTGCAAACAGTACATTAGAATTCCAAATAGTTGACCCTCAACCTTTGCCAAGTGTTTGGGCATGCCCTTAGGCATTAATAAGTAACGATTGTTTTATCCAAGACGACTAAAGAATTTTTCGTTGCTTAAATTCTCTCTCTTTCATGGTTTTCTAGTTTCGCTGTTGGTATCTTCAACGGACAATGACAGATTTCCATTCGGATGCGTAACTTTCTATCAAGAAAGATTAGTTGCGCTTTAGTACCAAAATTCCAGTTGTAAGTGACGATTTTTACACTTTAACATGTGGACAGCTCTCAATTGAATAGTTTGATCTTGAGTCTGAGACGAAGCAGGATCATATTTAGAATATTTACAGCTTTCACAACTGGTATTTTTCGTATCATTCAGTAAGAGATGTTTAAACAGGAAAATGAACCCTGCTTTATCACATCTGCATCAAGACCACCCCTGCGTACGTTGGTTCATAGTAGTAAAGTACAACGGTGCTTTCAGTATTTCCTTGTGTAAATAAAAAGTCACCTCAAAGTGGTTAATAAAATACACCAATTTACATTTGTACCTCTTTCTGCCTTGGTTAAATCCAGCTTTTGATCCATATGTTTTATCTTGTCTATCAGTAATTCCGTATTGTATAATGGTTGTTCTTGTTACATGACTCCTGGCAGTTATGTGGTACAGTTAAATAAGAATTACTAGCAGCTAAGTAAACTATGATAACAATTACTATATCCTGTAACTAATTTATGTAATTTCTGTCTGTGGATTTATTGGATTCTGCTAGAGCACAGATGCTCTTTGTTACTTATCTAATCATCTGGTATCCGTTCAGAATAATTCACAGCATCTAAAACATTTGTAATTGGTACATTGGCTTATTGAGACCAACATAGTAAGAGTTTGGTAGATCATAAGTCCTTTCAGAATTCTTTAATAGACTAGAGTGATTTTCTTAAATTGCTACTTCCTCACAATGTACATGTGTATACATATTGAACAAAAAAGTTCTGAAAGACCCCTGTGCTTCAAGTACTCACTTTAGTTGCTTTACTGTACTGGGTGTACGGAATACATTGTAACTTTTGCCTAAGGACATTTTTCGCATATGTCAAATTCCATTATAACCACTTTTACCTTTCCTTAAAGTAATAAAATACTCAGATAGGGCTCGTCGTCTGGTATCGCTACTGATTGACCGACAACAGGTTCTTGGCTTTCCACAACTTGGCAGAATTTGAAGGTTAACAAGATAGGATGTTGATGCGCTGTTTACATGGGGCTGGTCAACACAGGCAGTCGCAAGGATTCCTTTGAGTATCCCAATGGTTTAATGTTCCTCAAGTCAAAAATCAATGGTTATGTTGGGTTTTTTTAGGTTTAGAAATAATATGTTCATAGTTTGGAAGTTTGGTGGTATGTTTGCGGCCAATTGAAAATCATCCAAAAAATATACTTCGTTTGCGTACAAGAAAGTCGTAATATGAAGCAGAACAACAACGTAAAATTTGCAATTCGGAAACAAGCTTAAATTTAAGATATTCTACACATTAAACTAACCGAGAGAAACAATTTTATGCCATTTACTAACTAAATGTTTATCAGATTTATTATTCGGTAAAAAGACCCAAGTCATGAATAGTTTTGATTAAAAAGCCTGCAATTCTATATTTTTATATCTCGAGGATGGCCTGAATGTAGATTTTATGAAGACAGATATGCAGATCTGTGTTTTCTCGTCTTTTCTTTACAGTTCGTTTCCTGAGTTGATACAGGACAGATCTTGCACATTGGAAAATATTATTCTTGGTGAACGTATCTCGATTTTATTCTGTTCCAGAATGATGACCAAATTATTTCATTTATTCGGCAAAAAGTAAAGTTTGCCCCGCAGCTGGAAACTTTTAAAGCTTTATTTAAATAATATACATGAGTTCTGTCTTACGTACGAGAAGAACCAAGCAGACAGGAAGACAGGATGTGAGATATCTTACTGATGTCTGTAGATATAATAAACTTTGTGTAACTTTCAACATTTGCTTCCATGTGTTTAACTTACAGAAGTGTAGAAGGAAAAAGTCTCATTGCAACCTGCCTCTTTCAGATGGAGAATCTGTTTATTTCATTCAGTAGCTGCAATCACAATCTACCGCTACACTGGAGTTCGTGTCCATGATCATCTCATAGAAGGATAAGAAGTCGTTCTAGTAACATTACAATTTTTTATTAGATTAAATGTTTTGAATTCAATCTTTACTTTAGACAAACAAAGAGCTCTAAGGAGATTATCATTCCGGATGTTTTAACATGGAACGCAATGGTCCGTATCAAAAGGTTCCGCCAGACGACTATCGGTATGGCGATAGGACACCTCGTCATGACAGATCATACGTGAATGACCCTCCCTATTCCGACATGGACATGGAGATGGTGGTATGTTCGTATGCGTGTGAATGCTTTCGAACCTTTCTGTTGATGTACGTTTTTGTGAGTGTGTGTGTTTGTTTATCCGCTCGCGTGTGTGTGTGTGTGTGTGTGTGTGAGAGAGAGAGAGAGAGAGAGAGAGAGTGAGCGTGAGAGAGAGAGAGCGAGAGAGAGAGAGAGAGAGTGTGTGTGTGTGTGTGTGTGTGAGTGAGTGAGTAATGAATAAATCAACTAATGAAAGAATTGATAGAGCGTTCTGGAACAAATAGAAGTACACGTTTGAGAGTAAAAACTTACAGATCTAAGAAATGATACCATTCCACTGATCTTTATTTGAGGTAACAAACAACTTTTCTATCCAGATTTAAGATAGCTTAATTGAAAACAAATGCCCAAGTTAGCAAATGAAGCAATCTGCACTTGAGAGAAAAAGCGGTGTATCAACACAAGCATGCCCACATTGCGATTTACGTTGAATAAAAAATGTGTAATTCGGGATTTGCAGTGTTTGACACACTAGTTTTGTCATATAAATTACTTGGAAAGTTGTTTACATATTTTCCACGTAAGCATTCTTCTTCGTGTGCACGATGTAATTATTTGACTACCAATCAACCGAGTATTATTGGTAAATCATGCAGATGGTTGTATTGTACAGCGATTTTGATTGTAAAAAACTTTGCGGATAAAAATGTAACCAAACTCTCCTGATTCTAAATGTTCCAAGACTAATAAATTGCTCTTCACAGGAAAGAAACAAAGGCAGAGAGCTGCCAGAAAAACCCAAACCCAAACCAGAAACAGAAACGAAAAAACCCACCGCATCTACAACGGAGAAGCAAGAGGAAGATTTTCGATGGGGTCCGAGATTATACAACTTTACACAAGATACAACAATACACGGGTTAAAACAGATATGGGAACCCACACCATTCCGAATCCGCAGGTAACACAGCATCGTTCAAAACAAATACTTTACTCATTCATTCATTTTTTTCAGTATCATTTTTACCAATTAGACTACTTAGTAAATCAAATATTTTTATAATTATTTGTGAGCTGCGTTCCAAAACCCAACATTCCACATACGAAACATTGTGAAATGGTAACAGAAAATCATGTATTCAGAAAGTAATTTAGAAATCAACTTGCAAGTAATTTGACTGTATAATAATCTATTTTAATTAGGCGAAATAGTCTAATTAGTAAAGCCATTTCCGAAAAGCTGGAATATCGCGATTGAGAAATGCGAAAGTACAGATATATTTTCTTGACTTAATACAACCACTTAAATAATTCACATAAAACATATCTATTCAAGGGAGGTTTTATTATTTTTCAGGATTATTTGGGTGATAATAGTTTTAGCTGGAATAGCGCTGTTCATCTATCAGTTAATAAACAGCATAATTTACTATTGTTCATACCCAGTGGCAGTCAATGTGAAAATCAACTACAACGACACGTTAATATTTCCTGCCATTACCATATGTAACATTAATTCCTTCAGGTAAGTTAAAAACACTATAAGCAATGTGCTGCAAGTTGGCAAATTTAAACTACAATTAATTTGATCTTATTTTAATATATAATAGTTTCCTATTTTTGAAAAGAAAATACAGCTTATAAATTTTTTGCATTTTGCTGAATACCGTGCAGTCTTTCATCGGCATCAGCTGACAACACATTTATCGGTATTTAGGCCTAATTACTGACTAATTATGGGAGTATTAATATATTGTAATAATTCAGATTACTCAATTATGAAATAGGCGAGATAAGTGTTGTTTCATAAAAAAAAAACCCGGCAAATATATCACTTGGGACATTTCAAATTATGTCCAATTTCTGATTAAAAAATCATGTCATGTTACTCAGTGGACAGACTGAATTAAAATAAAACAGACTTTTAGCCTATTTGAGCGTGTGAGTATTTTAATCAGCATAATTACACGTTACTTGCTAGGATAGTCTCAAAGGAGAAAGTAAAGCTTAGAGATGTATGTTGAAAAAATGTCTTTATTCTGTAAGTACAAATGAACGAAAACGGTACAACACGAGTTAAAAGATTAAAAAAACAAGTATCTCTTTCAATCGAAGGCCTATCGTCCACATCGCAAATTTGACCTTCAAATTACTTTGATCTCTATGTTGATGTCGCCATAAGCTATTAGTTACAGAGGTCATAACAGACGAGATTGGCAGATGACGGTAACAGTTAAGCAATTTGTGATCTTAAAAGTTTAAAGATGACCCAGTGACCTCGATACTAAAACTTTACCCAGATATGATGTGTATGTATCTGTGTGCCAAAAATGAAATACCTCGGTCAATCCATTTAAAAGACACACAGACAGGCACACAGATAGACACACAATGTCTGATAACATTTCCCTTTTGCATAGGCGGGGGTATTAAGATAAACGATGATGACAGTTTAATTGGGTAACTTTTCCCTTCAATTAATAATACGATTTATTTTGCTGTTGAACAAAGAACGACAGTAGCAGCACATCAAGGCCGATACGAGATGATCTCGCACTTGTTCACCATGCGAGACAGCAGCGATCCGATGTCGCTCTTCACCGAGGACCAAGCTAACGTCACAATGGACGAACTCTACCTGGATGCCGCCCACAATAAATACGACTTGATTGTGGAGTGAGTAGATTGCTTGTTGAAGAATACTGTGCCGTATTGTTCCTAAATAATGCGCCCTCTTTTGTTTAAGCGCCCCTCCTTTTCCATTAAATTAACAAAGTGTTGATCCTATGTGACTGAAAATGAATATATGTGAAACTAATTGGTATCATAATTTGGAAACAAACTACATTGTTTTCATATGGTACCAGGTTAATTACTAAATATGGTGATTCTGGTAGGTCTTGTTTGGTGCCTAATAATTTAAATTGTTATTCGATATTTTTATTTTAAGCTTTTATGCGCACGTTCGGATTGGTTTAGCAGACAGCGCTTTATTTAGGGACAATACGGAATCTGAACAAAAGCATCAACACTAATTCATTGTAAAATTCTAAAACGAGACGATGCACACATCAGATAGCCGGGCCCTATCGTCAGTTATTTTTTCCGTTTGTTTGTGAGGGGGGGT
>JBCAUI010509717.1:0-12653 GCA_038406195.1 Haplosyllis anthogorgicola | reverse complement strand
AAGATTTGAATTTGAAATTGTTTGTAACAGCTTGGGGAATGCTTGCATGTGATTGGCTGATAGGCTACAGCTTCCTGACCGCCTGCAACTGCCAGCATGCGCACGGAACATACTGCAGGTGTAAACAAGCAGCAAACAAGCGGGTCATTACCGGGCTCAATCTGTTGCAAGCCCAGATGTAATACATACAATAGATTCTCCAGAATAGAAAATAGACAATCAATCACGCAGTTGTTCTGCACCGACTACAAAATCCATTGTGAAAACCTGATTATTTTGTATTTTTTATGCAAAAATTCTTAATTGTTTTCCAAAAGCTTAGCATCAGAGAAGTTCAAGCTAACCATGAAAAATAGCATAAGGTCAAATGAGAAGCTGACAGGGAATTGAAAAAAGTTAAGTTCCAGCTAAGCGTGTTCAAGCTGACCTAGAAGAACTGTAATTCAAAAGCACCACCTTTTTATGTCTGATAAATTTACTAATTTTTTCATCTCAATTATTCATCATCTGGCTAAATTATGATCATTTTCTGTTTCCACGGAAAAGGGGTAAACTTTCATCAGATCACAGTCGATGGAAACATAGCATGAACTAAACTGATGTTTAAAAATGCCCAAATATGTAAATAGGTGGCATAGACGTACAAGGCGAATTTTTCATTGACACAAAATGAAGACCCAAATCAAGAAATTACTATTAAAAGTTAAGGGTACAGAACAAAGAAGGAAACAAAATAATTCCACGCTGTGCTTTTGAATTTTGGCTCTAAACTTTTAATAAAAATTTCTTGATTTGCATTTAGCCAGCTACAGAAAAATAAGTTAGTTACATAAATTACTTTTCATCTTGTTTTGGATACTTTTAAAATTAGGCGTGGAGAGATCAGTATCTTTCGTGGGAACCGTCGCAGTTTGGGGGAGTGTACCAAGTGATCGAATATGGAAACCGGATATAGGACTCTTCAACGGGTATGTACATGTCAATTTTTTAATCAATGACAGATTATGAAATTTCTAAATATTATGTCAATGGAGTCCCAGGCTGAGCAGATCACGAAATTGCTATCAAAAGTCAAACATCAGAATACAAATGCACAGTGGAGTAAAGGCTCGTCAGGTGCTGCCCCCATTTTTTGACCGATGCACTTTTGTCCATTAGCTTACTATGGGAAGTTCAACATATTAACAAACACTTCATTTGTAATAGCAAAAATGACAAATTTCCTAACATACAATTTGAATTGCAATGCGTCTCGCAAAATTGAATTTCATGCTGAGCTAGTGCTGAGTTAACCGTGGCGGGGCCTTAAACTTTTGTTTTAATAGTAATTTTATGATCTGATCATTCGCATCAGTATCTCACCATGAATTTATAAAACTACCGTGCCCACGCCCTTTGAAATAAAAAACCAATGCTTTAGTCTATCCAATACATTTCCAAAACTGAACTTATGCCATGGTGTGTTGAACCTCCAAACTTAAGTTTTGGACTTTTCTGCCGTTATACAATTGTGGCACTACCTAATCCAGAAAATATTCTGGACCAGATTGTGTTTCAATTGTGTGCATCAGGAGGAATTCATAGTTATTGTTATTGTAATGTTGGGAAGCAGTATGTGTCCAAATCCATGGCTGTAGTACACAACAGTGGTGATGTTCAGCACATACCAGCTACTACACTGGTTTCAATATGTCCAATGGACCTAACTAAATTCCCATTTGACGAACAGACATGCTATCTCAAATTTGGTTCCAGGGCTTATGATGGTTTCAAGGCAAGAAAACATTTTCTCAATCCAATGCCAAATGATCTGCTGCACAAGCCTTTGTATTCCTACTAAGATATTAGTAATGAACATCTGAGTATGTTTTCACATTGACTTAGATTTCTACGAGGGACAGAAAGAGATAAAAATGGAGAGCCATGTGGGAGAGAAGGATTGGACTGTAGGGGGCACTACGGCAAAAATGTATGAAATGTACTACCCGTGCTGCAGCGAGCATTACCCTTACGTAAGGTTTAGCATTACCTTTAGGAGGAAGACTACGTATTACCATTACGTATTCGTGACTCCTGCCATCATGCTGGCCCTACTGACTCCTGTATTGTTCCTCCTTCCTTCTGATGACACTGGCAAATTTCCTTTGGGTATGTTGATCAGCAATACTCATTATGCATCCATCTCAATAGTGGAGATCCATTTAGGTTTAAGTTTAAAAACACCTATTATTTGACAAGGAGAAAAGGTTGTATTTAAGTCCGTTAGTCATTTGCTAGTGGTCAGAGCAACATGTGTCGTTCCGAATTTGAACATAGGCTGTGCGCTGTATGCATAAAGACAAGATGACTCGGGAGTGGGTTCGGACACAGAAGCAGTCAGAAGCTAAAAGGTGTCCGATGCATTGTGATACATTGTTCTATAATTTGCCAAATTGAACACCGACTTGTGAAAGAGAGTTCCCCTCCCATTTTTCTTTCAAATTTACACAATTGCTTACAGGCGGGACTCTGATAGTTTCCATGGCTGTTCTAAATTTATTTAGAGGAATGATCATTTATTTCATACCAGAAAAAGACATTGAATGTTGTATCTGATAACGCGTAACGATAATTCAAACTACATATTTGACTTATTTCAATTTAAGAAAAGTTTCCCTGAAGTGGATGTGTCTATCTACTCTAATTACAATAACATGTAATTGTTATATCTGCTAGGTGTCTACTACACTGTTGTCTTCGTGCTCTTAGCGTTATCATTGGCCATATCAGCTGTGACCAATAACATAGCCAACAGGGCCACTAGACTCAGTCAACCACCAAGAGTACTCAAAACAGTAGGTATATTTTGGAAGTTTGTTTTAAGTTGAGGGCGTCAAGTTAGTTTTTCAATGACGACACGAAAGAGGAAAATATATTCCCTGCAATCATAGACGCAAAAACGTTAACCAGAAATGACATCGTTGGTAGCACTCTCAATTGCCATCAATTTCTGTTTATCGGCTCCTTGGTAACAATGTATTGTTTGGTACGGTAAATAAGGTAATTTTGCCAAAAAGAACCCTGCAAAATACTTTAAACTTCAGATCAGGAAATTACTATCAAAAGTTAAGCGCCTCGTAACCATTAGCGCAGCATTAGCACAGCATGAAATTCAATTGTTTACCTCTTAATAGCAATTTCATGATCTGCATCATCAGTACACGAAAATCTTAGCAGAAGTTTAACACGGCACCTCATGAGAGCTCCCTTGTATACCCTTGTGTACATAATTGATACGAATTCCATGTAATTAGCAAGTTTGCGCCTTTAACAATTAATTGGTCATCACAGTATTTAGATCAGATCAAAAGCCTGAATGGTTTTCATTTAATGTTTGTACAAAGGTCGGGGTATTGACTTACCACTATGCCGTCTGTGTGTATTTCGACAATAATCAAAGTTCAATTCAACTTTTTTTGTCTCCATCCGCCGTACCGGTTGAAATATTAGCCCGTTTCCCCAGTAATAATCTCGCCGGTTGATCAGAACAAAAATTACCAACAGCTCCTGAAATTCCTTTCAATTTGGAAACGTACAGAAGAAAGTGAGAACAAAAGAATTCCAAGTTGTGCTTTGAATTCCTATTGTTCTAAAATTGATAGAAATCCCCTTAGTGCAACATTTTCTAACCTATTTCTTCATGTTAGGAGGAATAAGAAATATTTTTTCTCTGACATTGAAAGACACAGAGTGTACTTCTACTGTTAACAAAATTTCATGGATTTTTTTCTCGGAAAAAAAACTGAGCTGAGCTCTTGAAACCAATTCAAAATAAAAAATACTTGTAGTGACAGTTTTTATCCTTAGTTAAGTGATAACGCTTAGAGAACTATTCAAAGTATGCAATGATTGTCTGTCGAATGACAGAGTATGTGGTCGTCCGCCTAAAAAACGTGACCGTCTGAAAACAAGGCTCATCCCACTTTCCATCCCATTGCCATGGTTACATTGTGACATCATTCGACAGACACATGACGTTACGTTGGATTTAACCACTTTTCTAGTTTGATTTGTACCAATTCCTTTTACATTCTCTTGGGCTGTGTGGGTAGGCTGCTGTGCGTACCTTACGACTCTAACTACGGCGTCGGTACATCCGAAGTTGCCTTACCTGATGCTGATGGAGACAAACAAGGTATGTGTGTTCATTGAAATGTTTAATGTTTACAACACATGAAATCCCATTATTTCTCTTTAAGGCTTTCGTTTAAGGTTTTAGTAGGATTTCACTAGGATTTCAGTCTACGAACTTCACATTTCAATTTTTGACACAAGGAAAGCCTGATTTTTGGAGACTTTTTCTGTTTGAAATCTATGAAGGTGTAAACTTCCAAAAAATCATCCCCTGCCAAAAATGGAGATCGCTTTAATATGGGCGCAAGTCAGACGCAATACAGCCAAGGATTTTCTCAATTGTTTTTTGTTTGCTTAATTAGGAAAATTTGCCTAATTCACCTGGTTAGGCAGTAAATTTAAACATCTATGCCTAATTAGCCAAATTAGGCAAGAAAACTTTTTGAATTTGGCGGATGTACCCAATTATGGTTAACAAAGAGGAAAGGAATAGATAAAATTGGTAGTTTTTAGTAATTAATTAATTTGTAATAAGTAATTTCGAATTACTAAAAATCTTGATTAAAAATGTATAGTAATAACCTTCAAAATTATCTTTTACTATTTTCGTTTTTTATTAAGATACCAGACAAGGAAAAGGAGTAGCGGAGTGGAGACTGATGGCCTTGGTCCTTGACAGAATCTTCTTCCTCATCTTTCTGATCATTGTCATCATCACAACGTTTAAACTCCTTGCGTAAACGCAAACTTAATTGCGTGTCATACCACGATAAGAAAATCATAAAGATTAGGAAAACTGACATTATTTTCAAAGAGGATTGCAAAGTTAAGAAGTTCGCTGGGGGAGGGGGGGATAACATTGTGACAAAAATGCTTTTCTTTGAAAGTTTCAAAATCAATAGGATTTTCATGCTCTGAATTGTTCAGTAAATTCCTTTTAAATGCGCGGCCACTGTCTCGCTTAATGCCAGATTGATTAAGTTCATAAATCAGGAGCGTAATACGAAAAATAACACTTCTCATTGCCAATTTTTTAATCCGGCTTAATCGTGAAAATACGAGCAAAAATAGAAAATCCCTTGTGTGCATTCTGATCTAGAGGAGTTAAAGATTGTTGGTATGCACATATTTCCATTCAATAATTAAATTCTTTACAGAAAAAAAAAGAAAAGAAAATAACACCAGTTAATACTGACTAGAAGGAGTCCGTATTAAATTGTGTAATTGCCTTTGCTCTTTTCTAAAGAGTAGTTTCATTATTGATGGAAATACGTGCATACCAACAATCTTTAATTCCTCTAGATCCGAATGCATGCAAGAGATTTCTATTTTTGCTCATATTTTCTCGATTAAGCCAGATTAAAAAAATGGCAATGGGAAGTGTTACTTTTCGTATCACACCCTTGTAAATGTACGGTATGTATAAAAGTAATAATTCCCGTGAAGACCTTTCTAAGTATCCCCAAGCAGCTTATGCCGCTTTGCAGCTTAAAAGCATAACGTATTTTTGATATTATTGTAAAGGACTCATTACAGCCAATATTATCTCTCACAGACTTTGGCTTTGATTATAATTGGGCACACACCTCAGGATTATTATTATTGCCTTTTCAATTGTCAAGGCAATAAAAATACTTTTGAAGCGACGTGTTATTTTGTTCTGTCTTTGAAATTACTAGAACTCTGGTCTTTGGTCCTTGGACTTTGGTCTCTGATGGCATTCATAAGGTTGCTCAGAATGCATGACATTTAGTTTAGTTTGCAATTAGTATTCAAATAGAAGTATGTCAAACATAATTCTCTAAATGATATTCAATTTTCAAGACTAAAGATGAATCCAAAGACCAAGGGCCAAAGACCAAAGACCAAAGTCCTAGTAATTCCAAAGTGCCGCACAAATGTTCATAGTTTTGACAATGTTGGGAAACACCAGTTTGTGATCTTGTTTACACTGCACTAAGTGTCCTGAGTACTGAGCAGGGGGCGTAAACTTTTATTCCCTTTGGTTATTGAATTTGCTGTAGCATGTAGGGCTTTGGAAGGAACGCTCATTTCTTCTCAGTTCTTTATCTCTGGAGTATAAATGAAAATTCCATTTGTACAAAAGAAAATATTAGTTCACAACACTGTCGGTACATGCTCATTGTATTTTAATCAAAGTTTAACAAATAAACATTGAAATGTGGTAGATTGATGAAAATGAAGATGTTGTTCTCTATTTTTGTAAATTTTGAGCTATTCCGTGTCCTCTTGATTTTTTCTACTTTTTCCAGTGAAGAAGTGGACTCTAAAAATCGAGATATTTATTTCTTGGAAACAAAGTCTTATCAAAACGCCTATACACTTGAGCCTTAGAATGATAAACGTTCGTATGTTTCGGGATAAACACCCACAAGGCGACACTTACAATGCATTGAAGCCGTTTCAATTCAAATCCCTATTCTTCCAACTATGAAAACTAAAACTCATAGCCATGATTCTCATTTCATTAGAGGTTTTTTCAAATTTTGCATGTATAATTAGGCTAATTAACTTAATCAATTGAATTAACTGACAAACAGTATAGCACAGTGGGAGATTCTTTGGTTTCTGTTACCAATGAGTAAAGAAACGGTGGGCCTTTCACTTGTTTGTAGTTTTTAACATGTTGGAAGAATTGTCAAACAAAGCTACTTTACTTCAGTATAAATTTACTTTGGTGTCAGGAACGATTTATAAAACACAGGCCCTTTGAATGCCCCATCATAAGAGTTGACAAAATAGAGTAAAGATATGTTGAATGAACGTTCTGTGACTGTCACACGAAGCTTCATTTGCTTTTACTTTTAGAAGAACAGCCAAGCGTAATTTGCCCTTTTAATTGCAAGATGAATTACTATTTGATTCTGGTTGCTTTATTTGCAGGATTTCATTCCTTCGTAGCATCTGGTAAGAACTTTTTAATCATTACACTCGTAATAGAATCACATTGACATTTTTTGTTTTTTCCTATCGAATAATTTTTGACCTATCGCGTATTGGATTGTTATCGAATAATTTTCTTTAGTACATAGGATGAAATGTTTGTTCAGCTCCTCGAGTTCCTATCAATTTGAAACCGTACAGAACAAAAGAACTTCACACTAACATAATAACAATTTCATCCTCTGGGGTAGGATGGACATCATGTATTAATTTGTCACTGTTTAAGGAATTGGACGCGGTGCTGTTGACTCGCAAAGAGAATGTGTGTGAGATTCTTTTGTTCCAAAATTAGGCAAAATTTTAGATGTACAATAGAACTAGTCAATTACTAGTCTCGAAGTAAAATTAAGAAATTTACACACCAAAAGCTTAAATCATAATAATTTTAAATGTGTGAGTATTATTTATCAGTGTATTTGTAGGATTCCATTGATACAATTGAATATCAAGTTGTGTGATTTATTTGCTGATTTATCAAAGCCGTTTTCAATACAAAATTTTTGTACCATTGATACTGTTTCATGTCAGTGAGCAATATCACTTTTCTTGCATTCCACTTTTACCATTGAGACCAAAGGTCATGTTTATCTAATCCAGTTTAAAGTAAGGCTGTCATGGTCAGTTGTCGATTTATCGGATAGTAGCATTGATCCTTTCTGTTCGGGTAATTTCCACAGGAGAATCTCACCTGTTCTGTTGTTTCAATGATAAGCAAAGCGTCAATGTCTATTGTTCCGAAAATGAATTCCCACCCTAAACAAATGAAACCATTAAAGGAAAGTTGCATCTCTTGACTCCCTGGCCCTCCACCCTACCCCACGGCCACACAAACAACTGTTACTATATCAATTTTACGGATGTATTTATGTCAGCACGATGAAACTATCCACTAAAGTTAAATTTACAGTTCACTCGATACAAAAATGACCCAAAAGATGACATAAGAAAACCCCAACAGTACACGGAATTTGTATCAGTTTGGGAACAATGGCGCATCAAAAGTACAGCGTGAAATTCTTATGTCCTCTCTTTTGTTCTAGGCGTCTCGAAACTGATAGAAATTCCGTGTACTGAAATAACTATTAAATGTTTGAGGCCCTGCAACAATCGAATTTCACCCTGAGCTCATTGTCGCTCCATGAAGTTCGATTGTGAAGGGGCCTCAAACTTTTGATAGTTATGATCTGAAGTTTAAATTGTCATTAATTCAAAGCAAACAATTATATCAATTTAAATTTTAAGTCTTTTATTTTATAATAATAAATTATCAGTTGAATACATAGTTTTCGTCAAGTCCATTAAAGACAATAAATAATTCAAATTGACAAGAAAATGATTCGTTTTGACGTGACTAAGCTATTGATATAGTTCATAACCTCTGTTTCGCTCATTCAACAATAAAAATAAACAAAGTGACCATGCTAATCTTGTTTCAGTTGAGACAAGGCTATACTGATCAGTATTCGGTACTCAGTATTTTACTCTAGTATTTCTGGTCACACAAGTCTTTGCACGGATCATCCAAGACAAAAAGTTTTCGAATGTTTTCGAATGTTTGTGAATTAAGTAATAAAGAAAAAGAAAACGTCTTTAGATGCTGGATATGTGGTGCATAAACATCCTTCATTTAGGTCAGACATCAGTGCCGTTCATTACAGGAAAAGATAAGTTTCCGGGAGTAATTGATATTCATGCTATGTAAAGAACTCCATGTTAGGCCCGACAATTTTTTGGACTGGACATCAATTTGGAAACTATGAAGATTGAATATAAAGATACAAAAATAGTTGGCATCAGTTGTTGACATAATGTTGGTTTACGTTATTTGAATTATCAACCTGAATTGACGACAAAGCAGAGCAGTGGGAAAAAGTTGATAATGTACATTTTGTATTGCAGTGGTACGTAGCGCTCAAAGAACTGCATGCCTCTATTTTCCACAGCATAAAATATTTACAAAATAATTGTAATCACAAAAAGTCATTTCACTGAGAATTTTGAAAATCTTCACAAGATGAAATTGATCTCAAGCAATATAATGCATTAAGTAAACATAACTACAGGGCGACTTTTCCTTTCCGGAAAATGCGTCCATTTATCTGATGTGCTCAAACTTAAAAATAAAGGACATCGTTAACAACAATCACGTTATCATGCCATATGCTTGACCACATCGAAGAAACTACAAAAAACATAAATCTCATGATAGATTAAATAAGCTTAAGAGATGCAGCAGTGTCTCGATCTGTCATCAACGTATGAAAAATTTTACAATTCTCATAGTCTTTGAGGACAAATTAACTTAATACTGTGCTGTAAACGCAAATAGAAGCGAAATTCAGTTGTTTCAAAATTCACAGAATAGTCACTCGCGTATCTCGTCCTACTCAAATATACCACGACGTTACGGAATGTTCTACTCAAGGCCCGAAAACTTCGATAGCGAAAACTTTCATTCATAATGAAATTTTTTTATTCAATTATGGAAACAAATTTGTAAAGTAAATAGAACCTGACCGCTGCCACACAGGAAACCACAATTTTCTGTCTTATCTCTGCGAAAAGACGACATCTCCCTTCAGGCTGCGCATTACCCAAGGTGCCAATGCTAGTTTAAAAGTGATTAGAAGTCGTCTTAAAGATGGCACCCCGCAGAGGAGTAGCCCTCGCGATGTACAAACCACATTGGGCCTATTTACAAGGCGTCCATGTTGTAAGGGGCCGACCTCTGGCATGACGTCACAGTCCCGTGACCTAGTAACAACCAATCAGGAGGCGTGGCTGTGGTTGGTTTAGCTCACAATTGATGCATACACACGGCATTTTCAGTGGCGACTGTTGAGGTTGTGATCCTTTTTTACTTAGGTTCATTTTCGTCGTTTACCAAAGTCAGGTCAACACAGGGGTCTCTACTCCTCTTCTCCGAATCGCGACCTTATCCAAGATGTCGACCTAGATATAAAGTTGGATCTTCTGTTGAGCTGTGACCACTCTCTACAACAACACAACTTCACCAGAAAAGTTGTTGCTCCTTGTCGCTGGTGGAGAAAACTTCAGAGAAGTTGTGACATAGTTGGACAAAGTTCCAAGAACTTCTGTGGTTGTTGGTTCTGATAGTTTACTGTTATTGTGGGACAGGAAGAATCAAGTGTCTGCGGTTTTTAGCTGGTAAATGACAACGTTGCAAAAATGATGGAAGTAACTTCCGCAGTGAAACCCAGTACGGGAAGTGCATTCAGTATTGACTCCATTATGTCCAGAAGAGACAGGGACAGAGACAGCAGGGACAGTAGTAGTAGGGACACGACGGTAGGTGTGGTGGCCGGAACATCCAGAGATGCAGAGCGAGGACTTTCGTCGGTGGGTCCACCACCACCTCATGTGTCATCGCCACCGAGCGCAACTGTCACTACCTCATGTGCGTGCCCCGTGTCGCCGCTAGAAAGCCTCTCGTCAGCGGGTTCAATCAGTCACCCTCATCCGCACAGCCCGGCCACAAGCCCTCTGGGTGACGGCCTACATCACCCGGGACTATCCGCCTCAGCGGCGGCTGCGGCCGTAGCGGCTCGGAACGGTGGTAACGGTTTACACCCGTCGCATCTGTCCTTATCAGTATCAGCGGCCACGGAAGCGGCCCTCATGCACAACCGAGCGATAGCCGCGGCGGCAGCGGCACAGAACGCACACACGCTGCACACCCAGCACCAACAGCAGCAAGCGGCAGCGATGGCCGGTCTCTCCGCCTTGGATCCCCACGGAGCCACCCTGACCGCTGGAGGAGTCGGGACCATCCCTACGCTACCCTCATTCTCAACGTTAACGCACCATCCCGCTGATAGAGGTCTCGCCGCGTTACAAGCCCTGTCCCATAAGATACAAGGACTTCCCCCATCGCTGGGGATGACCGGGCTGCCTGGCGGGGCTGGTAGCCCTCTCGCCCCTCACCATCACGGACTCGGTAACGGTCTAGCCGGTTTAGGCCCGAAACACGTGCTTCCCTTCTACTCGTGGTTTTCCCGACCAGGCGGCTACTGGGCACATAGACTTCCAGGTAAGCGATGTTCTGTATCTCGTGAAAAGTTAAGTGTACCTTGATTTTCATGGTAGATAATGTTCGAGTGAAATAGTGTAACAAACATTTTCAACTTCATCTGCCATTTCTTACAAGTGACAATAAGTTAGAATTCTTTGGTAATATATGGTGTAAACAGCTCAAACGGTTTAAACAGAGTAAAAACTGTTGATATTATACTCTCAAAAACAGAAACAAAATATTTTATAAGTGAAGTTTATTGTTGTAAGTTAAAATGTAACAGTTCTATATGTTTGAATGACATTGTTGTTCTGTGTTCCCAAACAGACAGTTCTTATGTTATTTCTTTCTATTTTCAATATAACTGTATTAAGATTTAGTAATTATTAAATTCCATATGACAGATTTTATTATTATTGTTATTATACCTTACCTGGTTTCAGGATAGGCCTGAAACGATGAGTATTCTCAATGCATTAACACATTTTTCTATTTCTACAATGTACCCATAATTTTATTTGCACAAGAAAATGATCAGAAACATTGTATTGAGAAAACTAAGAAATTGCAAGAAAATCCTAGAGCTCCATCAATAGCGCAGTATCATTAGTTTTAATTTCCAAACTCTTCCGAATAAACAAGACACACCTGACCTTTGGTGAAATGCAAATTTATGTGTTCATTGTTTCCAAGGCAGAAAAAAACAGATAAGTAAAAAGTTCTAAAAACATAAAATACGATTCTAAATTAAGCATTAAATCAAGACAATGATGTTGTGAATAATACACATTTTGGACGACCTCATAATTATTTGGTGAGTGTTGCCAGAAGACGGACACTGAGACATTAGTTGCGGTTTTGTCGCATTCATTCTCTCCTTTGTGACATGCCTGAGTTCTCATAAACTTGCACGAAAACAAACATGCTTTCACAGCTGTTCAGGTGAGGCAATGAGTGGGAAAAGAGAAATACATTATCACAAGGAAGCAATTTGTAAAGATTTGTCAAAAGTATTTTTTGTTTCTCGACTTCCCCACCAACATACGAAGAAGCTCGAAATCAGAACGGTGAACGGTGTTCATTTATTCTATGTCCTGTAGGACAATAACACAGTGTGAGGAATATATTGTCGTAAAGTTAACTGGGAACAAACACTTTGTTCATTTCATAATATTAACTGTGAGAAGATTTAAGGTCAAAAGGTCATGGCCAAACCATAGGCCTGTACTTTAAGATTTAAGCACTTTTACTCAAAGTTCTTACCAAAAGGTCATATTGTCGATTTTACCGGCAATTAAAGGTATTACGGAGGGAAAATGGCTCTTAAGCAAAGTTGAAAAAAGTTTGTTTTGTTGAAAAACTTTTAAATTTGAAACAAAAACTTTAACTGTTCTACGTAGACCCCACACATATTGATACGGCTTCTATTCAAAAGTATTTGCGATGATTGATGGATTGAATGACTAGATGTGCTTAGTGTTGACATCTGTGACAACTGGTGCATAACCAGTTACCTGTTCATTGTTACATAGTTAAATGGGGC
>JBCAUI010509706.1:0-11062 GCA_038406195.1 Haplosyllis anthogorgicola | reverse complement strand
TTTGCAAGTGAACAAAACATCTTATTCCAGTCTCAGTCCAGAGTCAGTGTATGAAGTGGCCAAAACGTTTTCAAGATCTAATTTTTCAACTGAAAAACGGAGATGCGATCACCTGTTTCATCATTTTTCCGTTTTTCCAACTTTGAAAAGACACAAAATGCAAATCAGAGATTGGATCACCAATTTCATAATTTTTCATTTTTATGTTTTTCAAGTTTTATAGAAACATTTAATGTCTTAAAATGAATGAAAGCCAATACAAAATGGAAAAACGATGACCTCATCCATCATTTTTAGTTCCATGGAATAGATGTAAACAGAAAAACGAAATGGGTTATGCAATCTCCGTTTTCCATTTTGTGTCATTTAGAAGTTATATAAAAAACGGGGAAACGGATGATCGAATCCCTGTTTTTCCGTTTTCAGTACATGGACCGTCCAGTTGATATTTTTGGTATTTTACAAGTAAAACTACAAAGTATTGACCATGACGTTACTACGGTTAGATCAAGCATGCAGAGTGAAAATCCATCATCAAGGCATAGATTATATCCGAGTAACTTAAACAAGCAAGTTTAATGCGTGCAAGCGTGGATTGCCACATTGGTCCAGGGGTTAGCACTAGATCTACATCAAGCGGAAGCCGTAATGTAAACCATGAGAAATGTACATGTATTGCATCGAGCAGATACAGGGAATGCGGCTTCGGTGCGCGCGGTCCACGGACTTTTTTGCTGCTCGGCCTAGGGACTCGGCCCACAGCTAGGGACTGTCGGCCCAGATCAAGAGGCTTGTCAGCCCAGTTGCCTTTCGTAAATTATTTGAAACTACCTAACTCATGTAATATTTCATTGTGACATAAATGTTTGTGAGAAGGACAGAAAACCGTCCAGGGAACCCTCACAGACCTATAAAACGCACTCCCTTTTACCACCTAAAAGTGCTGAGGTACCCCTCCTGTTAGTGGCAAAACCCCCCCAAAACATCTTGTGGCCAACAACTAATTGTATCAAATTTGATAAATTTCCCCCAAATAGCAAATAGTCATTAAAGAAAATTTTGATCGGCAATAAAATAAGTAAATTCTGGCAGTTTCATGATATTGACGTTATTGATATATTTATTAAAATATGCCAGTGTATGAAGGAACTTATGTAAAGAAAGTTTAGTATTGGGCACACCTTATGCAGTGGGCCGAGGAGCATGTAAAAGTGGGCCGGCAGTCCCTTTTTGGATTGGGTCGAGCTGCAAAAAGTCCGACGGCCGCGGCAACCGCGGCTTCTTTAGTTCGAATAAAGTTAACAAACAGCTGAAGTGTCAGACGGACAACCGTCTGTGAGATGACCCCAAAAAAAATGTAGTCTACCTACTTTATTGGATAGAGAGCCTCAAAACTTTTATCTGTCGATGACACTGCTAGTCGCATCAGTTGAGATTGAGAAGAGCGCGCAGTAGGGTAATCATTTGGATACAAAATCAAAATCGAGGGTAAGGCAAACTAATCCGCACATATTTTAAGTTACGAAATAGTTCTGATTATTAGTTTCTCAAGTTGGATAGAAGCGCACAAAGTTGTAGAAAAGGGTATTGTGCACTACAGCAGGGGGGTCTTTCAATTTCTTTTAACAAAATTGAATTAAATATGATTGCTCAATCATTTGAAAGGAAAGTTGATTTGATAATAATTTAGAGCAACCAAATTTAAAGTTTTACCAATGAAAGCATGATTTGTAAAGTCTTCAGATGTACAAAAATAAAATTTACCATGTTCCATGAAACATTTTAATCCACTTTCTGCGAAAACTCGTGCATCATGAAAGGAACCAGGCCATCGGGTACTGGCATAGAGAATGGTATGGTCTGGGGCACAAGTAGCCTGTGAAATTAAATTCAGAAATGATAAAGTGACATTGCATTAAGAAAACAAAATGTAATAAACTGAAAAGATGTACCGTATATTGCCTAATTAACGCGCACCCCCCTTTTTAGCTGACTTACTGAACTTTTCACATACATCAGCTATGGACTTTGCATATGCCAACACATAGGAAAATGATAGATTTTCAAATTTGTGACACCTTCAGCATTAAAACTACAACCGATACTGAGTTTGTATTGCAGATTAGTAAACTTAAAGATGTTGGGTACCCATGTTTCACAAAAACAGACTTGTAAAATCATAAATGTAAGGTGTCATTAAGTCCGTTTCTATTTCCTGTCTTTAACGGAGGCTCCCTGGAAGTTGGCGGTGAATAAACATGTACAAAAATAACTCCTATGTGCATGCGCGTTAATTAGGCAGTATACAGTATGTTCATTTTAAATATTTTTAATTGTCATAATGTTTAGATGAGGCTTCTTGTGGCTAATATAGTCTTTGGCATTCACCCATGGCTTACATTGTACCAGGATAGAATCTGTGCTGGACGGACTCCGCACCGCAGATTTGATCCAGGGATGAAATCTACGCAGTATATTTCATCCTAGGACAGGCCACACACCATGCGTAATCCATCCCTGGGATCAATTAGGCCCCCTGGGATGAATAACACGTGTTCTTCTTTTGAAGTTTAAACTTAAAAGTGAAAAGTTAACTGCCCAAGATTCCACAAAATTCCTGTTTGTACACCTAAACAAACACTTAATATCATTCAATTATTATTGTATGCCCAAGACTTCCTTTTATGTTGAGTGACTCATGTAACTCAAAGATTAATAAGTCAATAAATACCCTGTGCAAAATGAAATTTCTTGTTATTTTGCACCATGGAAGACAAAGTTGTGCCTCCTACACAGGAAAAAGCCTACCAAAACTCAACATATATCCTGAGAAATACTCCATTCAGCAATTTATGTCAGTATTACATCAACTATTTCACATCACCTGAATCTGAGAGAACTTATCCACCATTTGTACAGATTAAAATTGAAAAATATGCATTCAGATCAAGGACATTTACATTCAAATATGATCCAAATTGCCAGAAACTATTCAGGAAACACATTGATTCAATGAAAAATGGTATGTTTAAACACACTTAAGGTGACTTCAAATGCATGCAGCATTACTTCAGAAAGTAGTCAATATGAAAGAAAATATTCAGGGTGCGAAATTTACGTCCCACACATGACAATTCCTTGGTAAAATCAAACAGTGTCGGATAAAAAATTAAGAAAATTTTTGTAATTTACATTTGTTATCAGACAATTGTATTGCAGGAGAACTGCATGTCCAGGAGAAAGGTTCAAAGAAAAAAACAAAATGGCTGCCAATTTGAGCAACATAATTTTTGCTAGGCTTTGAGATAGGACATAGGTGCATATATGTGTGTAAGATATGAAGTCTCTATGACCAGTAGTGTGCTCGGGGCAGCTGTGCACAGACGATGACGACAGATTACGGACAATTCATGATTCTGTAGGCTCTGGCAATTATGCCAAATGAGCCAAAAAGTAAATCAAATTACGTAACATGTTCATGGCATGTTTTCTGTTTAGGATTAGATTCTTCATTTGACGTATTAAAGTAATTGGGCAGAATAAGCAAGCGTCCGTACAGAGGGTAACATTGGCGTGAATGATTCATTTTTAATTGAATGCATTGTACACGGAGGCATGAGTCATGTTATGATTGATATGCTTACCGGGAATACCCGAAAATAAGCCCCCCCCCATATTTGAAGCCCATGGGTTTGTATTTGGGGAAATCACCCAAATAAAAGCCCATGGGCTTTCAAAGACACATTTATATGCAATATATGGAAAATATATTTTATCTGACTTCTTGCTGTTTATTTGCCAAAAATATTGTTTTAATCAGTTACTTTGAGTTCACAGTGAGTTCACGGTGACTCTTTTGGTGTTCATTAAGTTGACTGTATTATTAATAATTGTACTAAAGTTATGTACAACCATTTAAAATGCAGTAAATGGGCTTACAATGTAACCCAAATAAAGGCCCATCTCCCCAAGTACAAGCCCATGGGCTTATGAAATGCTCCAACATTATCTTTAAAAATTACCCAAATTCCCATGTAGTAGCCCAGGGCGTATTTTCGGGTATTTCCGGTATGCTTTTGCGATCTTGCGCGTTGCTCGAATTGTACAAGTGTAGTCATTCAGAAAAACGTGTAGTTCACAGTGTATTCGTCTTAAATATTATCATTGCACTCTCTTTAAATTTACCCAGATGTCTGGTCAATGCTTGTAAATCGTAATAATTTTCTGGCTCGATATTTAGCATCTCTATTTTCTGCCTGCAGCTTTTGTTTGTCAAAATCTTGTTGCGGAAGTTTTGCGATCAGAAGAATTGAACTTCTTGGGACGTCAATGATGCAGTGGATAACAGTGTCTAGTAAAGATGGGGAAGTTAACATGGCTAATTTGTTGCATGTAGAACAAAAAGACAGTGTGGCGTATGATGGGACGTCAATGATGCAGTGGATAACAGTGTCAAGTAAAGATGGGGAAGTTAACATGGCTAATTTGTTGCATGTAGAACAAAAAGACAGTGTGGCGTATGATTGGATGTGCAGACAGACATAATGCACACACCCACTGAGTTTTGTGTCGACAACAGACACACATGGTCTGACTGCCTCTTGAATGACCGGATAGATTCAGTTCAAAGTTCAAGTTGTGGGATATACACATCTCAAATGAATTTCCGTATTCCCTCTAATTATGGCACCGGGTGCCAAGACCAATTTTGGATGGGGTGCCTTAATTAGAAATACCAAAATAGCAATTTTGATTGTTGGAAACATCTAATTTTGTGTATTTTACAACTGATAAAGCCTCATGCAACGAAGAACATTACAGGAAATATCCTTCCATGACACTGGAGCAAAGCAAAGAAAAGAAAATGTTAATTATTTTTGTCCTGAAATAAGGGGGTTGCCATAATTAGGGGGAACACGGTATATCTGAAGCATTGGTCTAGATATAGAATCTACGTGGCATGCACATCCGCGTCGTACACAAAAATCCCACACAACTCCTGATTGTTAAACTTAAGTAGTTTCGGTGCTTCTAATTTGGTATTACTAGTTCTTCGGTGTTAACTTTAGTTATAGAGCTTGTGTAGTTCAAAGTTGACAAAGGTAAGTTTTCGTCGCCAAAATTGAACGTGAATTTTATAGCTGAGGTTCTGGCGTGAATAGGGGTAATCTGCCAACTGGCGTGGTAGAAACAGAGAGCTGTAAACAGTGATTAACGAAAGCTGTTGCAATGTCCTTCTTCGGGTATTTAGCCAGATATTGTGTAGTAAACATGTAAACCTGGTCAATAACATTATAGTTCTCTGTGACAGGAATACTGTTTAAAGGTTGCACAAACTGTGGCATAGAAATGCTTTTTGTTACAAAAGTGCATTTAGGACTTCCAAAGTACTTTGGCTTTTCATAATTAGTTTTCCTCCTCAACTTGTTGCAGAGAAAAGATGGGGAAGTGGACTGTTCGATCGTACACATTTGTATTAAAAAGAAATATAATTGAATCACGCTATACAATACGTTATTCAGAGAGATTATAAAAGTTATCGTCCAGGCTTAGTAGTCTAGTGATGCGTTTAGACTTTTTTTCACGAAGGGGCTTACATGAAGCCCTGTCCACCGGTCTCAGATTGTTGCCACAATATTGCAAACTGATTGCATCACATCATGTAATTGCACTCATGAATTGCATGACTCATATTGAAATGACTCAAGTATTTCTTTTGACTATTATAGTTCTAGAATCGAGTAATGACTGCGAGTATGTATTCCATAACTCGCAGGTGTTTACATTGTGATACGTTGAGGATGAGCCACGGATAAAGTGTTATATTACATTGTAATCCTATGATCGTCATACGCAGTAATGCAATCTGATCTCAGCAAACAAGCCAAAGTTCCGATACGCATCCAGCATTCAGGCCCCTTGTTGCTTGTGTACCTTTATCTCCCACACGGGCCAAATCACCACATGTTTCTATCGAGTGTACATAATATAAAAGGGCAATTCACTTCAGAGCCTTTGTTAGTTTACAAATAGCAGCGTAAGGTCGTGGACTGTATCGGATTGGTTCGCAAGCTTTTTGTGAAAGGAATTTACAGAATACAAGGAAAGGTTCGCTAACATTGATTGTACGGGCAAAAGTGAGGTAACGAACGTTGCAGGATTTTGTATGCGGAAATTATGTTGTTTTACCAACGCTTTTAATTTGGAGTGTAATACGTTATTGTTTTCCATGACAGTACTTGGATATTAATCTTTACTTTACATTTTGCTGCAGATCTGAGAATCAAACAGAATGGCAACCAAGACACCAAAATCTCCAGTCCCTTCAGCAATCACCGGTGAGATCGGACACTTCGATGCTAGTAAATTGAAGCACGCCGAGACTCAGGAAAAGAACCCGCTTCCAACCAAAGAAGGTCAGTATTTGTTATTTACTAGTCTATATGTTTCCAGTTGTTAAATGTGCCACTGCGTTTGATAGACAAGTTATTACTTTCAGAGCCTTTCACTTAGAATTTATGCAGAAATACCTCGCGCAAATTTCCTGAAGTGAATTATGACAAGTATTCGTCAAGTGCCGTGGGCCATTATTGCGACTGTAACTACAGGTATATTTCGCAAGTCAATTCGATACATACAAATTGAGTGAGAAATGGTGCTCTGTACGCACTACTGCCAAGTTTTTCTCGTAAACAGTAAATAACGTTATTTAGGAACTGTAGGGAAATAAGGGACTGTTTTATTTATTTCATGGTCTGATTGCACTATTAAACATGAATAAGTACATGTAACTTAAAATCCCAGAAATTCCATTCAGTGATATAAATAGACTTGTTTATGTCTACCATTGCTTAAAACGTGATGTTTGTACTGTTTCTCTCATACGGTATATCAAGTCGCAGTGTAAAATAGCATATATTTTAATGCAAGCGATTGGTTTGTCGAAAGTTTTACGTCCTCACGAATCGAATAACTAAATGCATTGCCATATAAGGAGACCTTACATGACATGAGTGCTCTCGTGCACAAGTATGTTTAGATATGATAAAAGAAATGATTTGATCTACATTTCTACATTGCGTATCCTGTTAAGGAAACGTTACATCGCTTGGAGGCCTTGAACACTCCATGATAATTCTGTGTACAGTACTTATCATTTTGAAGCATGGGAAGTCCTTTGGCGATTAAATGTAAAAGGTGAAAAAAATTGTGAACATGTGGAAACTTTACCTTTTAAAATAATTAAGCAAGTTTGGTTTTAAATTAAAGAAAAATGTAAGGGTCCTCGTATACGTCATTGTATTTTGAGTTTAAATGCCAATAAGAGATCTGACATAACTGCACACAGTGGGTAATTCATACAAGGGCAAAACGTTTTTGGCCACTTCATACACTGACTCACACCGGTGTACAATCCTTTTCCTTTTTATGCATTTGCATTAGTGGGCATAAGCTGATGCGAATCCTTCCGGCCAAACAAGAACACGTCAAATCAAAAGGAAATCTAAAAATAAATATAACTCAGTCCAGCCTGGTTTGAATATTAATTATCAATTAAACCCACTTTTTATTCTCTGGAAGTGCATTGTAAATTCAAAACACCAAAATGTACGAAAGCTATGTAAAATATTTCACCTGGTCAAATAAAAGGTGTCAATGACATTGTCTACACGAATTTACCTTATTTAGAGATGAAACTCCAGGTTTTTAACCTTGGCATCAGGCCAGCGTCTAGGCAATATTGTTTTAAAAGTTGTGACAATAGTGGAAGATGATCATCTGCTTCTTTGAAGTAATTATGTTTGATCACAAGATTAATAGTTGTTTTCGCTGATGTCAGAGAGCGTGACATGAACTGAGGACGTTTTCCCGTGAAACAAGTGTTTGGTATTTAAAAGTAAAAAAGCAGGAAACGAGTGATCAAGATTAAAACCAACGGTATTGGCAATTGTTCAAAACTGAAAAGCATTGTTGTTTCGAACCGTAAAGAGCATGTATCTTAATAGAACTCCCGACCACCCTAAAGTCACTAACTTTCAACGTTGAAGAAACTGAATTGCATGTTTTGTTTTTTGCTTCCTTTTTGTGCATTCAATTGACCCTTTATTGCAAAATAAAGATATAAAAGGGGAGAAAACCCATCAACACCTTTTGGAGGATGTATCCGGATTTCATAAGGAGGCCCTTCACCATGCAGAGACCAAGGAACGGGTAGTTCTACCCGACTCAAACAGTGAGTATGTAGAGGGCAGCACTAAATAGGTCACAAATAGATGGCACTTTTCACTGTACTAATACACTCTTCGATGGATAGATGGCACCACATTGTATTTCGTTGTTTGTGCACTTTCACGGGACACGCATTTCTTCTTTGTACACTTGTACAAACAATATTAATACTTCACTGCTTTTAATATTCCAGCTCATTGTATGTTCTGCTAATCTAGCTTTTGTTGTATTTCACTTCTGGACAGCTTGGACAATGATGCGTTTTAATAGCGTGTTTACACACATCGCATGTCATACAGTTACCTGTTAACGATTAGTTCGTAGAATGAGTGAAAAGGAATATGGTATTTACTAACAGTAGCTTTTATTTGCCAAACTAGCTTACTCTTGTATATTTATATTTTGTTTGTAAATGTTTTGGATATTTTGTACAATGTGTGATTCAGTGAACATCTGGATCTTATCCCAGACTAAACACGTGGCATATGACTTGCGATTCCGATTATGGTGACTCAGATTCTTGGACTTTCTTTCACCCG
Source organism: Haplosyllis anthogorgicola (assembly GCA_038406195.1). NCBI lineage: Eukaryota > Metazoa > Annelida > Polychaeta > Phyllodocida > Syllidae > Haplosyllis > Haplosyllis anthogorgicola. The sequence continues at coordinate 2,294 of JBCAUI010509706.1, read as the reverse complement.
CAATTCCAGTGATCCAAGGATCAAGGCCATGTTGCAAATACAGATATACATTTAATAATACATGTATGTGCCGAAGTGACATGTATCGACAGGGAAGACTTTGGAACATGTCGACTTAACCATGGGGCTTTACATGAACTTGAACTACTCGTGCATGTAACGATAACGAATTAGCAATTCGATTAAGTTATTCCTAATTGCGCACAATACATGTACTAAATTTATTACTTTTACTGACATTCTTCTTGTCCTTATATTTTCCCCGTTTACAAAACTGAAATGAATGATTTACATTATGAGAATTTTTAAACGTATCAGTGTTAAAAGGGGAGACGGATGGATAACATAATTTAATTTTTTTATCGGTTGTAAAAAGATACAGAACAATTTAACAGTGGGAACTGCTTTGAGCGGCACTTAACTTCATCAACCAAAATTTCATGGAAAAAAAAACGAAGTGTCATTCATAGCAAGTTCATCTAAACTGGTCCAATCCATTTATTGCTGTTTAACAAAATCGTAAAAGGCAAGATGTCGCTTAATTTCTATACATTAAAAGTTTGACCAGATCGTATTTATTTCAAAAACGTGCATGTCTATGGACGTTGTACATGTTACTGTCACCAGCTTGTGTAGACTGAGGCATATGTCACATTGTAACACTAATTACCAGACATGACCATGGTATTTTATTAATTATGGGAGGTGACGGCCTTGCTTGAAGCAACAACTCGATAGAGCACACGAGTTAGTATTGACGTAAATGTTTATGTCTGGTACTTATTCTGTGATTTAACAATATTTTTGCGACTTCAATTGTTCATTGCATGCACATTTTTTAAAAGTGTTTAGCACGGCAACATTGTAAATTTTGTAAATTGACTAGTCTACATGTTTTTAACACTGTTGCTAAAATTTTATGTGATATTTTGCACATAAGCATTTGCTATAATTTGCATTGGCCACTTCGTTTGTGCTAGTAGATTTGGTACTTGGCAAGCTAAATCGCAGTTACTCACTGGCTACCACTATGCCAGCTTGCATTTTAGTTTGTTGCGATACAAATTGTTCCTTTATGCGGTATTAACTTTCTGATTTCTTTTTGCAGCCCTTGCACAAGAGAAGCAGGAGAAGGCCTTCAGGGACAGTATCGAGGGATTCCACGGGGACCAACTCAAACACGTAGATGTGCAGGAAAAACATGGTGCAATGCCTGATGCCGCCAGTAAGTTTGTTTCGAAAACTACCGTAGTCTTAAACGTCCGAAATAAAAAGGCCGCATGCGATTAGCACCAATTTTCACGGGTGCGGTTTGTGTACAAAATGCCTTTGACCAAATTCTGACAGGTTATATTTATGATTTAAGTTAGCAAATTTGCTGTGAAAACGGTAAAATAGTTACGAGGCAATTGAAAAGACAGACATGTTTGGACATTGAATGCAACTGAACTACAAAATGTCATTTACAACATTTCAATGAAATGAACAAAAAGTTTGCACGTTATGATGTCAAAATGTTCTGTAAATCTGTGAAAAAAGTTCCTTAAATCAGCTGTTAGGGTACGACATAATTAGGGCATGCGACTTATTTCGGACATTTATGGTATTCACTCAAAATACGTTTCATTCATTGTAATGGAGGTCAACAAACACCGTGCGTGTCTTTTTCGTAATCTGCAGTTAATCAGAGAAAAAATTGTAGTTAATAATTGTCATTCTTTGTAGCCATTAACCAAGAGAAAACTATGCAGAATATCGAAGGGTTCGACAAGCACAATCTAAAGCATGCAAAAACACAAGAAAAGAACCCACTACCCGACCCAGCAGGTTTGTGAAGGTTTCTTGCTTTGTAGATGGTAGTGTGGTGTTCAGTTATTACAAATAACCTATTACTCTTTGTGGAAAAGGGAAATTTTATTTAACTTGAAAATTCCAAATACATTAGTAGATATGATAAGATGCACGTGTACGTGTAATGTGTACTACCCGTAGCTTGTGTAGTGTGAATAGGAATGGCATCAGACCAAATTTAATGCTTTGCCAAAATGTGCCTTACTATTGTTATTGAGTTATATTTGCAAAAGTCGAAAATGAGCACAAGTATAGAAATAAACAAGGTGTCCAGATATGAAGCACTGGCCCTCATGCCTCCCACGACTTTTTTCTGGAATTGTGTGAAATGGTCAGTATTGCATTTTCCCCAGTGCGGGGTGGGGGGTGGTCCTGGTCAACTTTTTGCAATGGCGGCCCAGAACACAAATGTAGATTTCGTCCAATACATAGACCCTCATTGC
>JBCAUI010509705.1:0-25510 GCA_038406195.1 Haplosyllis anthogorgicola | reverse complement strand
GGGCACACCTAAAACCCGTGCTGGTTTCTCCGGGGAGGTAAGTTTTGAGGGGAGGATAGTTGAGCACGTTACACCGGTGACAGATTGAAACACTAAAACAATCAGCAGGACTCACAGTAATTAGAGGATTGCGCTGGTAATTGGATCAACTACCTTGTTAAGCTTGTTTAGAGGCCGGGGAGAGTATTACCTCTATATGTCAATCTGACTACTGACATCTCAGTCTGATTTCTTATCCGGCTTTTCTTGAATACAACTACTCTTGCCAATAAGTATGTAAATGTAAAATCTGAGGTCACTACAAGAACACGTTGTCTGTATTTCTTGATATTTCTATCATAAAAGTTCTTAATTTTAAGAAAGATTTCTTCCAAACGACGTCTTTTAGTACAAATAGGGGGAATAGCATATTCAGTCCATGATTAGTTTACCAACTTAAATTTAAATAAAGAAAAATTTTAGTACAGAAATGTTTTTGGTGAATTCAAACAGAGAGCATCTTGGTTCCACAATTCTTGGTAAAACTAAATAAACCCACAGTAAACCCACAGAAGTACGAAAACGCGCGCGCGCACACACACACACACACACACACACACAGACGCGCGCGCGCACGCAAATATATTTAAATTTTGCTACTTGTACGGTACGTCATTGACCAATAATGGGTCTATGCTTGTTTATATTTGTTTGAAGCAAGTTGATAAATTTATGCTGCTGGTTTTCTGCGGCCGTCACTGTGAAAGCCGAACTAATTTCCAGCCGCTTATTGCTAATATCAGTCGCATCCAACCCAAACCAAAAATCTCATCTAATTGAAAAATTACCATCACTTTTGCTGGTCCCAGTCAGGTAATAAATCTTTTAATTGAAAATGAGAAATTTTTAGTGCATAAATCTAGAAGGGAAAAGCAGGCAATCTATCCAATTTGTCTGATAAATGAATAGCAAATAAAGGAAGCCATGAAATTGGAGATTGTGTGGTCGGCTTGAATGATCATTAGTCTACGGTTTGCGCGCAATGAATTTTCCTTCATTTTCACACTGCTGGGGGAAATGATTTTTTATTTTTATTTGACACCGCATTCTCCTGTACATCTAGGTACATTTATTTCTTAGCAAAATGATTTATCAAGTTTTGCCAATTCTTCAAAAGAAGAAAACTATGTTATTCTTTGATTATTTCAACTTTTCAGTTCTTTTAAAAACCATATTTTTCAAGAAGTTTCACAAAGCTCTTCAAAGGTGAAAAAATCTACAGTAAGAAGAAGCGAAGGCGGTTGTGAGTGACGAACTTTTTATTTTCAAATTCAGTTCAATACGATTAGAATACTTTGTCTTTTTATCTTTCTTTAAAACGATAATTTCAAAACTTCTTCCGTGTCTAATTTTTGCACAGAACTCTTAAATAATTGTGATATAGTAATTGAATTACATATGACACACGCTTCTTATCCGAGTTGCCTTGAATGTTCGACACTCGCACTTCGGAACCTAATTGATCACTCTGCGCTCACATGCTCGGTCAGGGGACATCGTCCCTCAACAAAACCAGAATTAATTTCTTCATATTTACTGATCGGCCGCAATTCCTATTTATTTTCCATTTATAATTTAAGCTGATTTGTGCTATTGGTGCAATAAAAAGTGCGTGTGTAGCGGACCATTAAGTGTGTTGCTTCATGTGGAAATTGTTAGGAAAATAATTATGACAATGGCAAAGGGTCAGCTATTTATATTTGATTTATGAATTAGGTACACTTAGATGGATCTACATTTATTATGTTGTCAAACCCATGTTATTGTGAATAATTTTAACAGCTTTTACGACTTATTATTGTAAATCGCTTATGTTGTCGTTTCTGTACAAAACCTAATAAATCTGTTTTATTTTAGCCACATATCAATGTGCAACAACAAAAATATTATTGCTGACTGTTTACAGTCAGGTTAGTGATGTCATTTTGAATGTGCATAGCTTGCCTGACTGCGCTGTAACCCAGTGGTCAGCCGCGTTAAAACCTACTGGGTTCCTCTGACGTCTGCACTATCAGCGAATAAGCCTAGATCTAAACCTTTAATATGTTTGTACTCATGGCCAAAATAGAAATAAAGAAAATTACCAATTTTGCCTTCCATTGCAAAATTATGAATTCCCACTTTATTACTTTTTCTTTGAAAAACCTTACCTGAATTTGAATTGTGAAACGTAATATTACTTTTATTTAATTTCAGTTTCAGTTTCTCAATAAAAGAACATCAACTATGAGGTAAGCACAGTTGAACTGGCGTAGTTTAGGGTAGAGGGTATAACCTGTGAACAATATCACTGCCATCCAGTCCATTTACATTCCCTCCTTATAAATGTTTAATTTCCAATCATTTTGACTCTATCACCTAATCTTGGTCCACATCGACATAATAATGATCAATGGCCAGATAAGCGGAATATGTATTCAACAAAGTGCCTATAAAGGGCTTCTCGTTTTGCGTTTAGATGACTATTTGTATGATTTGATGGGAATTTAGTTTTCATGTTTTTTGTATAAATTGCTGATTTTTACATAATTGGTATTTTTGTCATACCTCCATTGTTGCACAACTCTAACAAAATGGGCATCACTTTATCCTAAATTGGATATTTTGTGATTATATTCTTCATTTATTTATAAATTGATATCAATAACTCCGTAGGCAAAGTCAGATTTATGAATAAGGGCATGAGACAATTATCTGGAATTGTCATTTCTGCTGAATATTTTTCCAATGGGTCCTCAGGGGTTACCTAATGATGATTGGTGCAAACTTTTACGAATAAAACACTTTTTGTAGTTTTGAACTGTGAGTAAATTGCAAAATTTGTTAATGCGTATATATGTGGCTTCTGTATCAATATTATTCTGAACTACGCAAAAATGAAGCCGTAAAAATATACATCCAGAACTTACCGGCAAGATGAATAAACCAGGCGAATAGAATTTTGGAAAATTGTCATATTTTAAAACTTAATTAAAATCTCTCTCAGTGTCCATGAAAGTAGCATGACTTTTTACAAGTGACTCTGCGAAATATGTCTGATGACAGTACACGGAATTTGTATCAGTTTGGAAACGTCTAGAACAAAAGAGAGCACATAAGAATTTCACGCTGTGCTTTTGATGCGCCATTGTTCCCAAACTGATACAAATTCCGTGCTCTGCGGTTGCTCATAAAAATTTTAGTGCCTTTACAGCACTGGTCAAATTATGTAGTTTCTATGGAGTATTAGGCATTAAGTTATTACTGTGATTGCTAATGAATCTACAAGATACAATGGGCTTTGATGTTCAGGTCAAATAAATCTGACAATGAACTACATTGTTATTACAATGAACTACATTGTTATTATTGTGATACATTAATTGCTAATGAAAATACTCATTTACAAGTCAATGATATAAATAGTGTGTACTTTATGGAAACTTCGCAGCAACATTTCTAGTATGGACTTATAATAACAAGGGCTTTTTTAGTTGCATTGTTTGGTGCATTCTAAATCTTGTGTAAAAGTTGTGTGAATAGTTTTCTCGTGTTGTCACTTGATCTCAGTTACCATACCTTGTGACAAAATTGATGTTAATTTTTTAAGAAATATAACTTTGAGCAGGGACCAGCTCTATGGATAGAGCAGACAGGAAAAGTGAACCAAAGTCCAAACAAAGGGTACCAGTGGACTCGTGAAATGGAACTCGGTCCATCATACATTTATTACAAAACAAATTTCCGCACTTTAAGGTAGGAAACGTTAGCCACAAATAAGAAGCTGTGCAATATGCTTGGTCTTTTCGGAACGAACTAGCGCCCAGCTTGTGGCGACCTCACCACCTTGCAAGTCTTGTGGCTTGGCTGCTTGACACAAGGGTCATGAATGTTTAATCTCCATTAATTTAATTGTGGCATCTAAATCTCTGATCTGTTGACAACATAATCACTCACGAAACTTTCAATAATCAATTAAAAGTAATGAAAGTTTTCTTCCACTTTTATTCCTCTCAATTTCTGTCCTGTTGTTACAGCAAGTTCCTATGTGAAATAGATAATTTTTTACTGGCTACGTATACATTTAATTTAGTGTGAGCTTTTAATACGTGATGTGCCATCAGAAAATAGGGTAGACATATCTCAAATCAAGTATTGCCACAAAATATAGACACACTTTTGTAATTCAAAACCAGTACCTAGCTTTACCAGAAAAAGCTGTTGCATTCTAGTTTAGTTTAGGCTCGAGGCCGAACAAAGGCCTTCCCGGGGGTAAGTGCTTTGATCCCCATTTAGGATCCAGATAGAAGCTCCACAATAGAGAAATCCCTGGACAGGCTCTAATGGTCAATTTACACATTCAATATGGTGGCCACATTAATCTATTTACACTGATTGCTAATAAATCTCTGTATTTCTAAACCAGCTTTTGATTGCGAAGTCAGTAATGTATAAAATACAGTGTTCTATAGCTTTTGTCATGGGTCACCACATTAGGTGGTCATTAATGCATTAGGTTAATTGTTGATAATTAATCTATAACTTCCCAGTAAATATGGTATATAGTACTGTAGGTTTTGTGTTAACTTGAAAAATATAAATTATAAACTATTTAGTAAATAAATGAAATGCAGTCAGTGAAAAGTCCTGACTTTGAGCTGATTACTTTTAAACTCCACAAATAGAAATTATTGTAATAAATTTTAAGGCAATGGTGAATTTTAACACGTTAATATTTTGCAATTGTAAGGCAAGAAACATTATTTTAATACTTATTTTCTGGAAGAGCTATTTATGGAACCATTATTCTTAAGTTTAACGAGCGCAATTCTCGTTTAACGCAACATGAATAATATTAAACTCGTCTAGTAAATAATCTGACTGGCCAATCAGTGAACACAGAAGCGACGTTTCCATAATGGGAAAGATGGTTAAATAAACCCGAGGAAGACATTTCTGTGGTAAGTGACAGTCATGACATTAGGAAGTTAGTAAATTGATCTCTGAGACACGAGACTGACTCGTACATATGGAAGGGCTTAATTGAGGCTCAGTATTAGCGCATAATGACGTTGATTAAGTTAATTGGGAGGCTACTGTTCTCCAATTAGTGCTGCGCCCAAGGTGATCGTGTTATTGTAAATACGCTGCTCGTGACGTAACGCGTCATCGTTATTTCTCCCGACCATCAGTGATTATTAAAGGCTGCATCAGCAAAAGACTTTGACTTAAGATCGGTTAATATGAAATTTTGGAAGTTCAAAAATCGTATCAGAACTTTAACACGGTACCTTATGGGAGTTCCTTATTGTACCCTTATGGACACAATTGATGCAATTTTTGTGCAGTGTTTTTGGTGCTAATTGTTGCAATCCCTTCTCCCGATTAGAGCCCAATCATTTTATGAGGTCACTGGTACCCATCTTTTGGATTTGGGACGCCATTTAAAGCCAGAGCCGCTATCAAGTTATCTCGACAATTTCTGATATACCGTGCGCATTAATAAAAAGATTTTTTAAACGCTTTGTGACGAAAAGATTCCTGCCTTTATCCAAGTACATCAACTACAAATAAGTTTTCTTTGTTCCGAGAGTTTCATTGAAATCAGTGAAATTATACAACTATACCGTATGTCTATATTGTCTTATGTCTTTTTGCTTACCATATTTCCTCCCTAAATATGATTTTGCAACCTAACTAGCCAAACGGCATTTCACTTTATACCGACAACATGACAGCATACCAGCCCGAAACAGATAAAACTAAAACTATAATGTTTTTCTGAAACAGATACCACACGATCTATCTAATTTCAAAGTTAAGACAAAATATTTTACCGAACATACGATACTTACATTATGAAATATTGAAAGAAACAACCTACCTGTATTCTGTCTTCGGGTAGGTTGGTTCGCAAAGATAGAACTTCTCTTGCGTTAACATCTGGGTAGTGAGCGTCTTTGAAGGATTTCTCCAATTCCTCTACTTGATAAGAGGTAAAGATAGTCCTGAAAGATTTTAATTCAAATATAATTATTTTCTATTTATAATTTACATTGGGTGTTGCCATCGTTGTACAGTTAATGAGGACACCTGTTCAGTTTAAGATATTCATAATGCATCATTTAAATAGCTGTGTGACGAACCAATATTCAGTCGGATTAAGAGATATGAATTTTTAGTGCAACAATAGTTGTAATACACATTGTTTTCTTTCGTTAGAGGTTTATCTATTAAATTCAAATCTAAAATAGAGTAAATTCTGCACTGGGCGAACAACGATCATTTATGGAAAAATGTACAGTATAATCTGCATTGGGCGAACTCCCCAGTTTTCAGGAAATGTACGCGGATGACAGTGGGTTCGCCCAATGGAAAATAAGTAAAATCATTTTGGTGATTGAAAACCAGTAGTTCGCTCAATGGTAAATTTTACTGCATAGATTAAAGTGTACACAGATCGTGAAAAAAAACTAAGCAATCGAAGAAATGCTGAGGGTTGAATAACAGCTTTCTTTGCATTCACTCGGGCTAACTTGAGCCACTTTTATCTCAATATACATGTGGGCAATTACTGAAATAGGTTATAAAGTAACAACTTTATTAGAGAGTTACGTTCCAAGTAAATTACATTATTGCCAATTTGGGTGTTAACGGTAAATAAAATGCCAATCAGGTCCAAGATAATGCAGAAATTAGCCCAGAAATAAGCTCGAGCGGTTGAGGCGAGTTGGATTTCATTAGCAAGCCATTATTGTTTATAGCTATTTATAATGGTTTAGTATTCCTGGTTGAACCTGGTGGCAGGACCCAGGCCAGCCAACGTGGGAAATTGCCCAAAATTGCCAATTTACTCGGAATCTACACAGAATAATAATACACAGGGACTCAGGTTGTAATGGAATGGCTCATATTCAACTGACAGAGGTACGGACACATTATTTAAGAACATTGCTTAGTTTTGAGTGATTGCAATCGACACTGGCAGTGAGTGCTTTTCACTGGTGAATCCAACATCGCTCTTTACTGTCATTTTCATTTCTAATAATTACTATAAATGGAGAGGCCCTTTGCACAGCCCAGTGGGGAGTATTCAGTATCTAGTATGAGGCCCAGAAGGGGAGCCTGGAACAATAGGCTAATTACAGGCCCTAAATCATTGTCTATTGTGCATCGCCATAGCAGCACAGGAACCCGTTCACACGAATTGTGTCACTATTTGCTCCGTTTTAATATGCTCAATGTGAAGTCCAATATGGCTACCAAAGGTCAAACCTACCATTAGCCCAGTATGGTCAATAGGTGGCACTGCAGGAGGTATGTTCAAGTATGAACACTGTGAATCACAGACAGATGAAGTAAGCAATGATTGGCTTGTTTGCATTTTGTGACAGTGGGATATGTAGCAGTTTGGGAGGAACTGGTGAATAGGACCTCATCCTGGGGACCACCAGTTTGTGAACCACCTCCACAGGACAGTGATAGTACCTCAGGAGCCAACCCTTTTCTACCTACACGATGATGCCACACAAGTTTAGGCCATATCAAGTCTTCCAAATTCAAGGAACCCCCTTCAATAATACAGAACTATTCAGAAAAAAATCCGCATTATTTATTTCCTTCTAAACATAGACTATGGAACAGCATAGCATCCTATCGATATGTATTGAATATTGAACAGATTTGGAATATTGCAGGAATGCAGAATTTGACAATTTTTGTACATCTGTTCAGAGTTGAAATCATTTCCAAATTCGTGTTAAATGACTAGATAAACTTTCTCTATACAATGACATCATAAAATCTTGTATTACTACCGTACTACGAAAAAAAAGAATAGAGATATATGGTCTGCAGGTTGACATGCCATCAGTTCCCTCCCCACGGCGAGCCTGTCAGCTCCTCATAGCATCCTCCCTTAGTCTTCTATTGTCCTTCACATTTCTTATTTTACCTTATCCTTTGTGGTTTCCCCACCCCACAATCTGCCTGTATGTAAACACTACCGCAAGTATCTCAACTCTTGAAAAAACACGCATCAAATCTTAGATGAGGATTCAATGGGTGTTTGCTATGGCAGTTAATGGTGATTGTCACTCTCCCTATGGTATGTCATATCTCAAGTACCTGGTGACAATAGCGAGGGAGCCAGTCTGTCGGATGCTTGTCTAGAACCAGTCAAACTACTCATGAGGGGTCTCATGTATGGCAAGGCATGCCACATACCATACTATACCCAACTACCTGTGTGGTTCCACGACCAGAGAGTATCCAATTGGTTATTCATTGATCCTCATGCCTAAAGGCAATGAGGGTCTATGTATTGGAGGAAATCTAAGTTTGTGTTCTGGGCAGCCATTGCAAAAAGTTGACCAGGACCTCCCACTCCATCCCCCCCCCCCCACTGGGGAAAATGCATTTCTGGGCATTTCAGACAATTCTATGAAAAAAGGTTACCAGGACCCCCCCCCCAAATATGGCATGAGGGTCAGGGCTCCGTCAGGTCACTGTTCTCGTTTTATCTGTATCTGGTGTAAAAATTAGTGTTCCTTTACCATGAAAAGGGCAAAATTACACTTGTACACTTTGTAAGATGTCAACCCGAATCTTCCATTCACACATTTTCCTTTGGATTCCAATTTTTTGTCTTGATAAACACTCTTACAAATGTCAACTTAGAGTATCTAGGTATCTCATGGCCATCTAGCCTTACTAGAATCCTATCCTGATTTTGGAGTGAGATAAGAAATATATGTTGAAGAGTGAAAGAAATTTCTCCGATTGTACACCAAATATAATCTTTGGGTTATGCTATTTTGTTAATATTTTCACCAATTAAAAATTTTTTACCTGTGCCTCCTCTTCTTTTTCTTGCCTCTTTTGCCACCGCAACCTCCCATGTCTGAATCTGGACTGTGGGGGCCATTCATAACATCTGCAAAAAATAAAAAAAATTAAAAAAAATTAAAAATTTTCTCGATAGAAGTGTTTGTAGACAAAATGGTTTTGAAACAGCCATTTCTTGAGATTAGCAACAAATAATCAGTGTTTCTACGGCAATTAGAATACATTTTGGATAAGATTATTTTTAAACATTAACTTTGAAAGAATAATAGACCAGCCATATTGTACTGTGAAATTATCTTGTTATCCAATACAAAATGATCTCTGCTTTTCAAAGCTTGTTAAACTTTAACACAAAGGCCAGAGATCACTGCACGACATTGTTATAAAACTATTGCTTCCTTCTTTGTGTCGGCCTAATGGCTTTATAATTAATAAGAATAACAGTTTAAATAAAGGACACCACACGAAGCATGTGTTTACGTGCATGTGGCATGCACGTACGCAGTCCTCGGCGCGTGTGGGTCATGTCTAAATCCTGCATCTCACGGCGCTTGATACCGGCGAATGATCATGCTCACACAACCATATTTGGACAATTACCGTTCTTTCTACTAATAATTAATTAGTGATATGAAATAATTAACAACTTAAACCTGTGTGTAACTGTACATTTGCATTCTCATTAGATGGATGACACATACCTGGGATTATTCAGTTGCATACTGGTAAGATTTTCTGCCAAAGTTTAGCGAACTTAATGAAACCCTTAATTGACTTCGTTAACACCTGGATTTATTTAGGTCACAGATAGACTATTCTACCTAAGTGGCGCCCGTAGTATTTAAATAATAAGATGTAACCAGACAATTTAAACGTTTAATTGCTTAAAATTTAAATAAAAATACTGCTAAAACACTTGAATATAATCATGCAACATAAATTGATTTTAGAAAGTTCTTTCAAGATAGGCCAAATTTTCATTCAACTTTTCAAATGTCAATGACTTAATGTTCTCCTGCTGAAATGCTCCTACTACCTTGAAGGTGGTTCATACCTTCCGCAAGCAGGTGTCTCACTAACTAGCTACGCCTTCACATAGAAATCTCAAAATTTTCGTTCAAATTCAAACGTAAAAGTTCGGATAAATTAGCTCATTGAAAATGTCAGTGTCGGTGATGGGGTGATAGGGGGTTCATATCAAGGGTGAATTCATTCACCTCTTTGTTAAATTTCTTTCTTTCTGTGTAGTCATAAGGGACCAAAACGAATTCATTTTATCTTATAAAAAGAGTAAAAGAATTTAAACAAAGAACTCAAAACTTAGTTCATGTCTATGTTCAATTTAAGTTCATTTCTGTGTTCACCCCTTGTAAGAAAATAAACTATAACTGTTACAAATATTTAGATTTTTCCGATTAATTGTTGTTAAGATGGAGGTTCATCCTTACACAACCTTAAGGAGATGCGTCTGTATTGTTTTAGGGAGTAATCTCCGGTAAACTGTTTACTGTGTTTACCACTAAGAGGATTATAGACATGTGCCCAACAGACGTGTAAGACTCTTACATTCCTTGGTGTAAACACTTCATCTATCACTCATTAGAACGTATTGACTCAATAAAGTAATACTCGGATAAAAAAATCCTGAAAATTTGAAATGGTGTCACTTTGTTTACCTTTTGTTTTAACCCGGAAAATATCCACACTAGGTCTCTGGGAACCCTTATCCCACTCTAGTATCTATTTTTAGTAATGACATATTCATTTGTTTAGAACAAAATTAAAATTTTAAAATAATTTTTAAGTACAATTTTCAGTTGACCGTTTATATATTTGATTAATGTAGGATGACGTTATCTGTACACGTATTGGCCCCAACGATGCAAGAAGAGAAGACCTGAGCCGCATTTGATGTATGCCGCAAGTTCCCCTTTCATTTGCTATATTTGACTATGGTTGATAAAACAACACAACTGATAAGAGCTCTGTGTAAGTACAACAAGGCGACATTTTCAATCAATGCTTCAAGGCCGGGAACTTTTGGTTTTTGGTGGATTTATTAACTTGCGTGTTAATGTAACTGTAGCAGACTGCTTGCTTCTTATACTCATATACTGGATCCTTGGATACAATTTGTTGGTTGGTCAGCCGTACAGAGTTTTTAAAATGTGAAGCACACTGTATGTGTGATATAGGTTATTCACTCGACAGTGTTAGCTAAGTTATCTCCAGCAAGGGACATTTCCTAAATAGATAAGTCCAGTTGAATATCGGTGGTTTCCCAAATTTATTTAGTATGATAACAGATATTTGTTTACTCAAGGCTAACTTTACTTATCAGTTTAAATGTTTAGTGAAAGCTAGAGAAAATAGCATTTGTGGTTTTTGAAGTAATCTGAAGATCAGTGTGGTTTAATGTATTTGCACTCCATAACCCATGCACAGGCTTTGTGGCCTTATAAGAATATTTTTAAAAGTGTTGTTTCTGGGTTTGGAAAAGTGTTATGTCAGGCATAAAGTTGGTATTTTCTATCATGTTGCTCAGAGCATCAATATATTAAATACAATGACCTGTTTTATTTTTTGTTAAAACTCAGTACCATATTTATGTTACTAAAATATTTTTACAAAATATTTCTATCACCTAAAGTAGTTGTTTCCGTTGATTTTTTCCTCTATGCTTATTATTCAGTTAGCTGTAGTATGGTACAAACGTAACTGAAGGTTTAATGAGGATCTGCACCTAAGTAAAGACCTCTGAACCCTACATAGTGCCTACATTAGTTGATTTAGCTATTTATCCTCTAAAGTCTCCATGTAAATAAACAAGAACTACAATCCTTACATTGGCTTGTTTAGTTAATTTGGAACTCTCGTGGCTAGAACTCTTTTCATGGCAAATGAGGGCCACTGATTGGCTACATTTTCTGGTGTCCTACAGAAAGTTCACCCCCAGAATATTCATGTGTTTGTTGTATTAGGAAGGATGTTTACCATTAAGGCATGTTGGAGGATATTATCAAACTCACTGTATATCTTAAAATATAGACCTGTTATGCCAAACTGTTCTTTGTTTGACCAGTTCGGCAATAGTCCCAAATGTTTTAGTTATGTTACTGAAATGATGAACTTGAAGGATACTGAAGAATGTAAGATTCCCTCTCATTCCTTGCCTTTTTGTCAAAGTGATCGCATTGTTCTTTGATAAGTTGTTTTATTCCTTTCCTTTTATTTTAAAAAAAAGCATCCCCGTCTAGACTAAGTTTGGCAATTTGTGTAGAACTGTGTCCCATTAGCAGTACATTATGAGTTCAATTCACTCTATTGATCTGAGGCAATTAGATTTACAGGCATGATATAGTCAGGGGCTAATGTGATTGAATTACATTCACAACCATAATGTGGATATCTTAGCTGCAGTGATCCTGAGAAGTAGAATCAAGCATTTCAGTAAATGTAAATTTTCAGGAACAGTGCTCTCCTAATCAAGACACAACAGATAATCTCTCCCTAAGCAAAATATTTAAGCAGACCTGTTTGCAATATGACAAAGGCAATTCTCTGTGTCAGGATTACTTTCTTAATTCTATTCAATTAGAATTTTATGATAATGGTAAGACACTACAAATGACTGTAATTTCCTTTTTATTGCTCGAGACAGCTTTGCATTTTATTTGATAAAATCTATAAAATTCATGCACTTTTACCATTTATTATATTGGGTTACAACGTAGTAGATTGATCCCACAATCAAGGGAAGTACCCCTACCGCTCTGAAGAAGGATAAAACTTCTCAAATTTCCCACTAAATGTGGTATGATTGGCACCTTAACAATGAAATGTGTCACTATGGCAATATTAATGCTATCAGAAAAGTAAGATTTCATCATAAGCCTAATTTACATATATATCTGTACGGACCTTTATACTGGAATTAGTACTTTTTCAAAGTCTGCTCACTTTTTTTGAAAACTGAAGCACATTTTAATGGCAACTCTACACCGCAAGAAACCATGTATGACTGGGACTAAAGGTGCCTTGTGATCGATTTCATTTTACGAATTTTCATTGAATAAAATTTGAACAACTCAATTTTTTACTCCCGAATTTGAACATCCTTTGATTCGCTGTGCGTCAACACAACCAGTATAAGCATTTTGCGGCCTAAGTGATAAAAAATCTTACGATTGTATTTTATGTGGTTCCCGATTCGAGTACTTCTCCTGATTGCATGGAGACCTTCCCACAGTGCTGTCTTGAGAGCCTTCTCTCTTGCCGTCTTAACTCAATCAATTACCGTCGAGTTAGGAGATCCTCAATTTTCGGCTTAAGCCCTAATCGGCCCTAAATGGGAGGTTGTTATGTAGGGGTTAGGGTTGTTAATGGTGCTATTGGACAGATTGACATGTCAACCCTAACAAGCTAAGATGTCACTTACTATACTGTTACATGGGATAACTACTACTGAGAAAATAACTACCAACTGATAACGTGTATAACGTATTCTTAGATATGTTAAGGAGAAAGTAATAATGGTAACTGTGAGCTGATGAGATGTTCCGTTAGATATACGGAATGTGTAATTAGGCCACCTTTAAATAACGTATGTATGTTCATTTGACATGTGATGAGATATTATTTAAATGAGACAATTCTAAGTTGCTATGAAAAGCGGTGAGTGTGAATGTTACTCAAGGCCTAAACTGCTGGCAACGTACGTTTGAATCTACAGTAAAATCTGCATTGGGCGTACTATCCATTGGGCGAACTACTGCCATCCACGTACTAATTTTCAATCTTAAAATTGATTTTACTTAGTATTTTGAACTCCACTGGGCTAACCTACAGTCACCCACGTCCTTTTTTTTCAGGGAAATGGAGAGTTTGTCCAATGCTGATTATACAGTACTTTTTAAAAAGTTTGTAACGTTCGCCTAACAGTTCTGCAATACAATATACATAGCACTGTAAAGTTTCTTTTCTGTCAACGTAACCGTCTTTATGTTGCTTATCAAACTGTCAGGATCAAATAATTACACAGGTGACAAATTTACAACATTTCAAATTAGTTCAGACAGAATTTTCATACAAAGAAAGATCAAGAAAACTCACTTGTCAGAACAAGGTAGTTTACTCTGTCACAGCTATTTTTTCGTGAATTCCATTTTTACTGTGTTAGGAAACAAATTATCATTAAATAATAAAAATGCTGGATGCCTGTGGTTTGTTGTGTGACTTGCCCATACGAGACAAGTAGAATTTCCATTGCGGAGTGAGTGACTGCTCCTAAATTAACACCTCATTTTGTTCTGTTTGACGGCTGATTTTGTGGCCAAATTGACGCAAATAGTGTATGATTTTCGTGGGGAGGGGGTACATGTTCTTTGGGTTCTTTTACAAGGAAGGGGTACATTATGATTTGATGGTTACCCGCCCCTGGCGCTCCTAGGGTACTATCTTCACCCCTATGCGGCTACTTCCCCCATTGTTCTCTCAATTCTCTCGGGGTAAATCAGCGTCAAATCAGCCAGTCATTTAGGCAACCGCGGAGTACTTAATCACATAATGATAATATCAGCGGTGAACGACTGAATATTGTGCGTACTGAATGTGTATAAGAATGGAACTCAATCTTGTTGAGGTACCTAACATTGTTACTTAAGGATGTCGGACATCTTTTAAATCAACCACTAATTCTTCTTTTTTATGCAACAATACATTGTGAACGGTAAAATGTGGCGACAACGCATTTGTAATCTTGTTCAGGAAATAATGACAATTAAGAATGTCGTTAGATATCGCTAAAATCATCTAAACCAAATTCATTAGGGTTTCAAAACTACAAAGATCTGAGAAAGTTTTTTTTTCTATTTCGGAAGTGAAGCTTCCTGGCTACCTTAAGATCATTCTAAAATGTTCTTTACAAAATTGTCAAAAAGTGAGAAAACGTCTTTAGCCATTATCATTCCTTTGCTTCATTTTTCCTGTTCAGAAGATGTACTGCCAGTTTTTTTAGATTTTATCTGATCGCAAATCAGATCGCAAAGGTTTGGTCTGTGACGGTAACAAGTTGCATAATCAAATAAATTCAATTGCAAAAAAGACCTACAAATGGCTTCTGAATAATTACAATTATTTTCCTCTGGTTTATTTTTTGGTAAAAGTACAAAATACGATACACTTCCATCTTGATTCATATTCAATCAATTGGCACAACTGATAGAAATATTTACTTGTTGACAGATTAGCCTGGAGAACTCATCCATTTATCTAAAATACATCTAGTTTTGTGTGTATTTCCGGTCTAATTGGCTAAATATTGATTTAGAGATTTCAAAATGAATCATGGTAAACCTTAAATTTGTATTTCTTATCATGAAGGACTTTATGTCTGTAAGTTTTTGTGATACGATGCATGAATGTTATGTGCTGCCATGTAATGATCTTTACATGTAAGAGTCATAAATAATTTTTACATTTTAAATGTTAAACCTAGAAATTTTAACAGGTGTGTATTTCTCTGTAATCAGTGTAGAGCTTGCTAATTTAATATGTAATTTATTTGGTAAAAATTATTAAAAGGGCAAAAAAGTTTTAATTGGATTCTGTATATGATTTTAATTACCACATTTAACTTATTATATTCATTTAAATTCAGCCCTAAAAATTTAATGAGCCAAATAAAAAGTTGATATGAAATAGTTTTCATGTGCAAGCAGCAAAAGGTACTACAAAGAACCCACCTCTTTTCCTTTCTTAAAGGAATAGAAAGCAAAAGTCAAAGGAAGAAAGATTTAAACTTTTCCTGATAAAAGGTGTCTCTGAAAGGTAAAAAGATTCTAATGCATATAAAGAAGTGTACTTTATGCACTGGGTGTTATATGTTTGTGAACATTTACATGAAAGTCTTTTGTCTTTGATACTTTTGCTGTGTCAATTAGTACTTGACTCTAATTATACATGTGTAAAGTTGGAGTTTTTTCTTATTAAAGAGTTGGGGAAGGCTGGGGCATTGATCTTCTTAGTGCTTGTTAGCACTCGCATGAATCTTGTAAACGTACAGACATAAAATGATTGATTGATTTTGAACATAAGTTTACATTAAAGCTTATATCAACACAATGTAATCCATGCCTAATGATTCCACAAAAAATTAAGACTGGCCAAATTGTTTAACTGCGAATTTTCATAAATGACTACATGCGTTCTTTTGGTTCCAGTGACCAGATCAGTTTGTTTATTAAATAAAGATGGACTTTTTTGTACATAAAACTCACTATCACTTGCTTAAATTTAAAACTAAGGCCTTTACCTTGTACGATACACAAGTAGCTATTACTGAAGGGCAACACCACTAAGCAGTGAGTGCAAAGGGTCTGAGCCGCCTGACTTTACAGTCAGCTCAGACACTCGCCTATTGCCCCTAACAAATCCCTATTTAGCCCTAAATCTCTAAAAAGCAATCTTTGATCGAACAGAAAATAACATCAGTCACTCAATTCATGGACTAATGATATTAAATCACAACACAAAAGTGGCATTTGTGAATTTACCGTGCCGAAGGTATTTAATGCGAATGTTACATTAGGGGCAGGCATTGTGCTCCGGGTGTCCCTGGGGAGGCGGCCTCGCACGGGCCGTGCTGAATCCACCGGCAGTGCACTGCACAGGCATGTAACGGTGGAGGTTTCCGTTCTGTTTTTTGCTTGTACAGTAGGCATCGTGTGAAACTTAAACCCTGTTTTGCGTGATAATCATTACGTTAGAGGCAGATTTACGTTTCGCACAGAAAAATATAAGGTGTCAATTGCTTGACAATAATTTGGTTCCGGATGACACAGGTTTACGTTTCATAGTCTTACGTTTCACATGATGTGTACTACAAATTTTGATTATTTGGCTGATTTTCTCTGTAAAATTAGTTTTGAATACACCTAATGTTTAAACATGGTAAAAATTTCCCCAGTTTCAAGTGGTACCCGGTTTTACAAACAATGTTGTTTTACAAACAATGTTGTCGCAGTGCCTCATTACTGAAAGTTCGGGTATGACTTTGGCCTGGGCATTAGGTTGTGATTACTGGGGGTGATAGATTTATAGCCGTAATCGCCTACTCTTCCAAAGGAATACGACTCTGTCGGAAGCACTCTATTGATCACATTATTCTTTAGAACATTGATATTGCCAACTCACTTTTTACATTTTAGTTTCAATTGAAAGCTTGCTTATGAGATATGAGAAACCTAAAGTCTCAAGATTAGTTCGACAGCATTGATTTAGCATTTCAGTTATGTTACCCAGTTAACGTAAAGTACACAATAGAACACAACTGTAGACCTCATACAATAGATCAAAGGTGAAGGTCACAGGAGGTCACAAATGAAGGTCAATTAACCAAGCTTCCTTTTGTTATCTAACATTGAGGACTGATATTTACAAAGAGAACGTTTGAACTTAGCAAGCTGGACGAGCTATTCTGAAAATATTTGCAAACAGTGAGCCAGGGGCTGGTGTATTGACGATAAAGGTGCATGTTTATGTATGAGTATGCATGTCTTCTTGTTGAATGTAGTTATGTTATTAGTGTTATTACAGAGACAAGCACTCATGATTTGCAGGTCACAAAGTTGGCTTTTCATGCAAGCATTATTGAAATGCACATAAATGAAGCCCCTGACCATCTTGTTTAGGAAAATCTGTTCAGAATATTCCTCACGGAGCTTTGATCTTAATTACTTCTTTTACTTCAATTTGAAATGAATTTTCTTCAAATACTTCTTACAACTATTTTTCTTATTCTAGTAAAATATCTAGCAGCAAGAAAGCTTTCTATCTGGTAACATGTGTTACCAGTTTTAACCTGTGTACCATTTCCTTTAATAAGTAGTCACATATTTGTTACATGTTAACAGTTTGAAAAACCAAATAACAAAATTTCAATCTGCGCGTACACAATAAAATCTGGATTGGACGAACTGCCGATTATCAAGCGAAAAAAGAACTAATAAAATCATATTTGGTGGCTAAAAACAAGTTCGTGAATGACAGTAGTTCGCCCAATAACCAGGATACTTGATACTGAGTTTACTGTTGCATTTTTGGTAGATTTCTGCAGAAAGGGATACAGCATCAAATGCGTTTTCATAACCTTAACGCTTGTTTACACACTTAGCCACCGAATATCATAGGGCTACAGAAGAATTCATACGCATTTATATTTCTAATTTTTAAAAGTCTGTATCTTTAATCCAAGATTTGATTGGGCTTGAACATATCAGTTTCAAGTCATAAATGTCACAATCAATGCGAAATTGATACTTTGTTGGCAACTTTTGCTAACTTTGCTGCCATGGTGTAAGCCAGGTAGACTAATATACGTTTAAACCCAATCCCTTCTGTGTGTTTTAATTAATCTGTCCATACTGACTTCGCAGTCGTCCTGACTGTCTCTGATAAGTACTTGATGGAATTCTCAACAAGCTTTTTAACTGTTGTAATTGATAATAATGTTATGATATTGTCCATTATACAGCGATATCAAAGCCGTGAAGGAGTCAATAAGATTTATGCACTCTGTGTCCCTTGACTGTCCCACTCAAGTTTAACTTACGAAAGAGTGGTTCATATCCTGTAATGTACGTAGTGTTTACTTTTCTGGTACAGAGGTAAAGAAATTAAACAATTCCTCAATTCTTAGAATGATTAAGTTTAAGAAAAATATCACTTTTCTGTGTACGGTAGTCTAGTTTCAGGGGCCAGTGGTACCCCTGTTTTGAACTTTGCTCTACCCTTGTGTTCTAAAGCCATGGTAGACCTGTCGCCTGTGCACTTAACCAGTGATAACTTTGCACTGACGCAGTTTAAGCTAAACGTAATTCTCCATGTGCGCTAATACCAGTGAGCCCTTTATCCCTTTACATCAAAATTCCATAAAAAGTAAGTATTCAATTGTGTCTGGATTAAATGGATGAAGTTTTATTAGGTTGTGACTTTTGATGAATTAAACTTTAAATTTATTGTTTAATCTCTCATTTCAAAGAAGGCATAAATCTACTTGTGCCTTTTACAGGTAAAAACTTACAGAGAATAGAAAAAGCAAAATTCTATCAAGTAACTAAAAGATATGTCTTTATAAATGTATTAAACTTTGTGTTAAAAGAATACAACTTTTCTATTTAACTTTTTATCACTCTCATTTGAACCGAATTAAATTTTGAAGATGTATTGGCCCAACCGAACTAATTAATTATAACATTACAACTTTACCATCATTAGGTCGTGATCACAGCAAGTTTTATACAAAGAAATACAGGTAATTTCTTGCTGTTCTGGGTATTAAATACAATATTAAACTGCCATTGCCATTTTGTGTGACGGCTAATTTTAGGATTGCTTTCAAAATCTAATATTGAATCCTAATGAGTGGAGAAAAAATTGCGGTAAAATCTATTTAGTTGTTTTGATTGAAATACTTATCAAACTAATGATGGAAATTGAAATTTTTATCCCATTTCAAACTCAATAATAATATTCCGTAAATTGTTTTGGTTGTTTTCAATTTAATTTCATATTGTGCCTTTTTATAAATTTTCTCCGTGACAAAGGAATCGTTTGAAGCATTATGGATTTCTCTTTAAATACAGTCCAGTGTTTCCTATTTCCGAAGTAGTAAATGCTAATTTCAAGGCAATAAAGGGTCATAATAATCACTTTATGTAATAATAACTAATAGACAAATTATTAAATAATATAATGAGATAAGTAATTAATTATTGAATCATTCACCAGCTTTCATGCTAGCAGGCTTTCCTTGCAGCTACACAACACAGGGAATACAGTTACCGTTTTCTTGCATTGTTTTTCTCCCTAATTAATAAGGATGAACTTCCGTAATTAATACTAATACGTGTGACCTTTAGCGGGTAATTAAGTGGAAGAGAATGAGTTTATTATAGTTAATGTGGCAGAAAATCCGTTATTGATATGTCAATGGGGGGAACTTATCTAGCGTCAAGCGACGGACTTTTGCGGTTTGTCGTGCAAGCTACTTACGCTATCTATCCAATCCCAGCTATAAGTTTTGTTTTAAACTTTTAACACACTTATAAAAACGGACTTGTTAATTAGTGATCAAAACAGCGCATTATTACAGAGTACATACACATAATGTACTTTACACTTTTAACAATTACTACTTTTAATCAAACTTCATCTATTTTTTGCATTTTTACCCTTTTCTCAAAAATATTTGGAAAGTTATATATTCAATATTAACCAGTATTAGTATGTAAAATAAAAAATAAAAAATTAGAACCTAAATTTGGTTGGCGATTATAATTATAATTCACCATGCAGTCATTCGCCACTGAAGTTGCATCTTTTGATAACGAAGCAACTCGCGTTATTAATATACGTATTTAGAATCGAATTAAAATTCCAGGAATATGAAATATGCTGTATTAATTATGATAATTAAAAAAGTTACCTGACTGGTGAAATCCTAAGGCAGCTTTCTCAGGTGATGGGCTGGTGTCTATGGTGAGCCCTCGTCCTCCAAGCCCTCCGATCGCATCGTCTCTACCCAGGCCGGGGAGCAATCCAGTTCTCCAGCTACCCGCTCCATAACCCCCGAACTCTGGGGATTCAACCCCCTGGGTCATCCCTGCACCCTGCATGGCGGAGATCTGGCCGGAATGATGGTGGTGGACCCCACCAGGGCTTGTGAATGTGTTCTGGTAACCGTAGTGAGACGTTGCAGCGGGATTGTGCCCGCCAACAGGAGACGTGTGCTCCTGTGGGAATAGTGGGTTGTGCCCCGCGAAGGATTGGTGGGGGTGATGGGGGTGGGGGTGCTGAGTCGGGGCCATCCCTGGGAATCCTCCGGCTGACGTACTGAGTCCAAGGAGTTCTTGTATAGCGAACGACGGTCTGCTCTGAGCTGCTGCCGCTGCTGCCATATTCGCCGCATGACTTGCCCCGTAACCTCGGCTCATGGCCCCGAGGGACCCTCCCATAGCGAAGGTAGTCCCCAGGGAGGCCTGCGCCGGGCTCAAACCTGGATATGTGGTGACGGGATTCATCACTGAATTCATTTTCTGACGTAGAATACGCTAATCCACAACTTTGTTGCAGCAACTTCTATCAAGTCTTTGCAAAAGTTTCTTAAAGTAGATTCTTTTGTCTTATCTTCACTCCAAAGCTTTTGATAATGTGAAAGTCCTCAATGCGCAAAAGCTGCCGTTTCTGTCTATGTGATATCGCTACCTATTAAGCGGTAGTCAGTCCTGTCTGTGTAACGTGTTCAGTTTGACAGGTGCCAGTCGTTCCTGGTGTTAATCCACACGCATACACAGTGGATAGAGTGCGGTACAGATTAGCTAACCAAGTCCCATCTCCTGCTACACAACCAACACAACAACAGGCTTTTCTCTCGTTCTTTCGTTTTCTTCGTTTGCGTGTCTTTCTGTGTAGAGAACTTCTTAAGGATATGAGCTCACCGCTAAGCTGGGCGCACGGTCCTACAGGCTAATCTCCGCAGACCGAGTCAAGTTAGCTGTAATGCTCACACGAGACTGTAGGCACGTCTGTTAGCTCTATTTTTATCTCTTCCTTTCCTCCTCTCCTCTCTTGTACAACATGTATGTGTCGCCTATATACCTGTGTCAGTGTTTAGTCCTTTTAGAAGCCTAAGTGCTTTTCCCAGGTAAAGTTCTGTTTTTGTTGAGAGTTGGAAAAAAAGTGATAGGGACTGAGATTTGAGACGAAAGCTATATAGTAAACATGACAGTCAGGTCGACAGCGAGAGAGATAATTAGCTATTGTCTCTAAACTCATTACCGCCCACTTAGAGCCACGTCAGGCTGGCCAAGTGTCAATCACGGCCGGCGAAATGACATCTCAGATAGGTGGCTGATAGAGCCAACTGATTCCCCGCCAACAGACCTGTGGTTACGGCTTACGGTCTGAGAGTGAGTGACGGCTAGGAGCGAGCGCAGGCAAATCAGAGGGGTTTCCTGACAGTATATGGTTTGGGTTCCCCGGGGAGCACCTCTATTCCTCCCCACGGTGCGCCACAATGCTTCCCCCGTCGTGACCTTCAATAGAACCACCTAGCATTGGACAGGTAATGCTCGCAGACCTCGCTCCGAACCAGACCTAGTCACGCAAACTTGATTCAAACTGCAATTTCCTCACAGAATGGCCGAGTCCGTTTCTACAAAATTATTCCATCGTCGACGCAATTGAGCCTGACATTGGGATTTTTCTTCTATGAAAAACTTTGTAATTAGTAATTACTGGCTGTTTAAGGGAAAAGATGGTTAATTGGCACTTTGAATGTGACTAGGTTATGGGAGGAAGATTGGAAGTGAAAGGGACTGAGTGAAATGGGGTATTGTCCTTTCGTTGCAGGCAGGGGAGAAAGATTGTGAAAAGATGTAGTAACAGTTTGTACAGGCAACTATGTGCCAGCTAATGTAATGTGTATATAGCAGATCCCCTGTCTTTGTGTGCCAGCCAATAATGAAGATATTCAAGACCCCAGGAGGGCCATAAACTGCCTTGTTCATCTGGGCCTAATGAGATCCACCATTATGAACCACCACATTGCTTTTCCGTCTGTTTGTGCGGGACTACCGTGGAGTTGGAGTAGACCGAAAGTAGACGCTATTGTGTCGCCAAAACAGCTTCGTGGGACGAAATGTGTCAGGCCGTCAAACTTCACCTCCGTCGGATTAGAAATAAACACCAAAAGTGTGAGAAAAATCTCCTCTTCATCCAATTTATTAGACCCATAAAGTTAATTCATTGTTTTTCTTCAGCTAATTTGTTACATTAATTAAATTTATTAGAACATTATGAAAATTGGTAATTTTCAATTTGGAAATTTAAAAAGTGGATTGACTCAGTAAAAATAGATCATCAACCTGTGGAGTTTGTTTATTCCTTTAGTTTTCCGCTTTTAGCCAGATATGGCCACTCACACCTCGTTTCCTTTGGATAATGACTACTTAGACTCAAATTATTAGCCAAGTCCCGAGAAACGTGTAAACCCACTGAAAGTTTGCTGGAAATCAAACTAGCCAGATGGAATGATACTTTTCCTAAAACAAATGTGTCAATAAATATGACACATTTCAACATTTAAAAGTGAAAGCATGTTTGTCTAACATTAAATTCACTTACTTGGATTCTTAATATTTTCTATCTTGGGTATGGTCTGGCAATGGATGTGATTTGCCAAATATCCAAAGGAACAATTAATTGTTACGTTATGGGAAAGTAAAATAAATTTTGGCACCGCTATCACCATTTAAGTTATATGTTCACTTTTTCCGATTGATTAGCACGGTCAAACTCTTTTCATTGAACTAGGTTAGTTTAAACTGCAATAAATGATTGTAGTTAGATGCTCGCTGTTGGTAGGTTTTTATACTTGTGTATTTTGCATTTACATTAGGCATTTGGTACTGAAGTTTGATCATCTGAAATAGCCCAAACCATGTGGTTTAAATAAGTAACGTTATGGTACGCAGCAGTAAAAGTCTTTCTGAATAGAATGGTGATCGATTACTCTTTGTGCCAATCATAGGCTCTATTTGTTTAAAACGTCTTTGAATGTATTGAACAATGTTAATTTTCATTCATTGAAAAAATTGCTCAATTATGAGGTGTTCTGGCTATCTTCATGTACTTGTTCTAAAATTTTTCTTGGACTATGGTCCATTTTGGAGACCATTGATTATCCCTATTTTGGGCCACATGTGGCTCTTTCCATGGGTTGCATGGCCAGGGTGGTTCTCTTGCCTGCACTTCTGCTTGTGTGCATTGATCCCAAGGGTCATATCTAGTGCTTCCCCTGCCTTTTCCACAAATAGAGGTGTACACTTTACAAGTGTGTGTACAGCAAGCTCAGCTTGCCACACTTTTCACATACTTTTTCAAGCATTGGTGAAAAGGCACCGTGTGGGACCTGATCCCTGAAACTTTTGGATCTAGAGGCAAATGCTCAACCAGATCGTCTGAATGTGATCTTATGAATAGTGTTAACAGTAATGCATTTGAAAAGAAACTAAGAAAGGAACTTGTAGTTTTTAGCTGATCAGAGAGGATATCATGGAACAAAATATACTCAGTTAGACGGAACCAATTCATGAACAAATGTCAAGGATATGTGGTGGCAATGTCACCTTGTCATTGCCTACTACTCAGTGGTACTTTATGTCAATTCTCCTTATTAGGAAACGTCAGTCCTGGGAGATGTAGGGCACGCATTAACTCTCTTGGCTCTTTCTTGCACTTAAGATCTGTACACCTTTACGTACGAACGTGTTAATTAGGAATAACCACAAACCAGGATAAATGCACGCTTTTCCAATTAAATAAATGAGATGTAAAATTCGGCGAATTAAGGAATAACTGAGACAGGCAGCTTGGAGGTTAATCACGTGGCAATTAATGGCGGGAAGAGAGGCCAGTTAGTGATAATAGGGGCATTGGTTAATGGGTATGAGTGATAATAGAGGCATTCGTTAATGTGAGGTGTAATGCGGAGGTGAAACTGCTTGCCTCCATACGAATACTTCAAGAAAATCTTGAGGATGCAGCTTTATTTAGCCAGAGTAAATGTCTGAATTTGGTAACTTTTTGGCAGCTTGTTTGTTGCTTAAAGAATCAATTTTATTTGAAAGCTTGAAAGGAATCGTCCTGAAATGCAATGAAGTTTTGCTGGAAGCCAAGCATCTGATACTAGCAAAGAGGAGGCACTAGCAAGGGCTTTTTTTAGCCAGCAGACAATGAAGTGTCTTTGCCGCGATGTGCGTCATAAAGAAGGGACGAAGAATAGCGATTGTATTTAGAATATGGGTTTATTTACATCAACAATGGTAAACAATAGCGAACAAGTACAAATAGTTAAACAGAGCAAATATATAAATACCGGCCTAAGCCCATGGTACTCAAGACCATCTATAACTTTGGGAATAAATTCCCCCGGACCAGTTGTCCCGCCGATGTCTAAATCTGTCTTAAAATGGTGCCCAAGCACCTAAATTCGCTTTAATTTTGTGCTCCCAACACCACAGGGTTGGTGAAAACTTTGAAAATGTACAATACAAACAAGTGGCAATAAATAGAAGTAATAACAATTATCAAATAAATAAGTAAAATGCATACTCGTACAACAGTTGTGGTAAAGTGTAGTGTTAATTGCGAAAAATTATACAAACATTACACAACTTAGTTGTGCTCTTTGAAATACAATTATCAATAAAGTACTTTGTCTACTGTTGCGCCACGCTGACCTTTTCCTTTACACTTGAATTATGTCACTGTCTAAGAATTGGTACGTACCTTTATAGATATATCTACAGGTTTGAAAAATTGTTATTACTATCCCTGGACCGAATTATTACCACCTATCCCCATTCCCCATCCTAATTCCGGACAGAACTAAGTTTGAAAAGTTGTTACCAACTATCCCCAAAACAAAATTAAAATTGCAACTGCTTGCCAATAATGTCAGTAATATTGAGAATTGTGCTTCCTCTTATGGTGTGAGTGGTGTTTCCTTTTGTTATGTTATGAAAAACCACTCATACGCCCATCCATATTTAGCACTTCCGGCATATTTATTGCACTGTACGTT
>JBCAUI010509694.1:0-12655 GCA_038406195.1 Haplosyllis anthogorgicola | reverse complement strand
GTTGTAAAGCGCTTCTGGTACGATGAGAAATCTGTGGAGAGGCGCTATATAAATCTGATAACCATAACCATAACCATTAAAATAGGTTTTACCGTTGCTGCTTTCAGAATGGTTCTGACTAGGCATTGTACATGAACCATCAGTTATCCGGATATCCGGCTTATTTTTGTTTTACATCAGCTATCCAGATAAGGTTGGCTTTATCTGGATAGCTGAAGTAAGAAATTTAAGATAAAACATGAATTATTTTGATTATTTGAATTATCTGGATATGAAAGCATTAAGAGAAGGAATTTAAATGAATGTTACTGATACGCCCCACCGTGCTTAAACAGATATCACCCTTGATGTGATAACTTGTTCTGTAAGCTAATTAGCATACCTCCTGATGTGTCTCGTTTACACAAGGTATCATCAGTAAAGTTTGGTTTACTAATTAGACTGTGATCTAAAGGTCTCAACTTTCAGCTAATTGACTTTCTACACTTAAAATTGAAAAACAAATGAATAGAAATTTGAGTAGTTCAATACATGGCATCATAATGCACTTAAGATCAATGTATTTTAAATAATCAGATATACTCGGATAGCTGAATTACCCATTCGTGTACAACGCCTAGTTCTGACACATACTTGTACAAATACTGATGTAAAAATGACAAAATTCCATTTCACCTTTGAGGCACTTATTTACACATTACAACAAAGCACATGTAATTAAATGTCTAAACTAACTGAATTAAGGCTACGTGCGCAAATCCAAAAAAAGAGTATGACCATTGATTGCAAAGCCCTTTGTGAAATTGAACAGAAACTACGATCAGTAGTGTTCATTGTGAAATAAATTAGATCTAAAGAACAGGTGACTTTTTCCTGCTAAGTTATACAAGATTTCACCTTACGCTATGATTGCCCGTGTGATAATTATGTAGCTCCTTTTGTAAGGTGTTGCTGCCACGCCTTAGAATGAGAGACAATTCAATATTGCCGACACCAAAGCAGCTATTTCTAGACACTAAATTCTCTATCAGCTAACTTGATAAGCAAACCAAGCCTCAAGCTGCAATGTGAGTCGAGCTTTTTGAATCAGAAGACAACGTATTTAGTTCGTGTAACCGTACAGTAACGTTTACCAGTACACATATGTGTCTGTTATTAACATCTTGCCTAGTGCTAGTTGATCCTCATACCTTACTGCATTGAGGCTCCTTGTATTCGAGGGAAACTAGATTTGTGTTCTTGGCAGCCATTGCTGAAAAGTTGACCAGGACCCCCACCCCCACCCCTACCCCCTAGCCAAGACTGGGGAACATGCATGTCTGGCCATTTCAGACAATTCTGTGAAAAGTTGGATCAGGACCCCCACCTCCTCACCTGGAAAATGCACTCCTGACCATTTCAGACAATTCTATTGGACGAATAGGGCATGAGGCTCTGTACACCGTCAGGTTATCTCCGGATAGATGGAACTCTCATTTCTGATAAGCAAAAAATCTCTGTAGTTGTCAAGTTATCAAGTTTTGTCAGACTTTTTCTGTCATTTTTTCCTGCGTTGTAGAAGACAAATGATGTAAAAACCAAATCTAGCAGTAAGTTCAATGTTATTTTCAGGTTAAAGTCAAATTTACTAATTTTTTGAAAGTTGTTTGAAATTCTTGCTGAACTACATGTCACGTGTCTGTACACATGTCACGTTATTATTATTATTATTATTATTATTATTATTATTATTATTTTATTGTTATTACTATTATTATTATTATTATTATTATTATTATTATTATTATTATTATTATTATTTATTGAAGATCTTTACATAGATCATTACAGCATTTGCAGTGTCTCATGCTTGTGTATTTTGATCTTACAACAGGAGCTCAAAAGTGTCTTTGGACTGTGCCGACTGGTCAGTTCGAGCCCCATTTTGTTAACATTTATCCCTTAATGCAAATTTCTATTGTTCTTAATTAAAATAAAAATGAACTATACAATGTGCATAATAATTATTAATCTACTATTAAAGTATTTTTGTGCCTTTACACTTTTACTTGTACATACACATACATGTATCTATACATATGCAGGATCGAAATAAATATAATCTTCCATTTATTTGCAATTGATAGACCAATTTAGTTTACATGTGCTACATCTGTGATACCTCAAAGTTTTGGAATATTTAGACACCAGGTTTAAAGTAAATATAAATCATTTTAAAATGTACTTTTAAAATGTACATTTATCCCTTAACATTTATTGTTGATTTTTCATTCACTTGTAATCAATAGTTTTTACTTTGACAAGTGCACTTTTTCCTTATGTGGATTAACATCACATCCTTTAATATTGTATTTGTTACTCTTAATAGTGATAATCATTTGGTAAGGAATAAATTTTAGAATTTTTTTTTAAAAGTTTGTGATGCCTCAAATTTCAGAGGTAATCTTCTTGGAATGTTTGGACATGTGATGGCTTAGAATCCTAAGGTCGATGTGATACCTCAAAAAGTGTTCCATGAAGACTTGGTGATGCCACATAACTCCTTTTATCTAGTTCTGTAACACCCAAATTTTAGGTCTGGAGAGGTTCCAGAACTTCACAGACAGTTCCCGGATTATTATGCCAGGTTTCCTTTAGATTTATCACTTGTATCTATGTTGTATGTAAATGAACTATTAACAATTAACTGTTAACTAAAATAAAAACTCAGAGGTTCTAGAACATCATGAGTATAACAGGGGATTATTATGCCCCACTTAATCTATAAAACACTAATAACTTGGCAATTGTGACCTTCATTTTTCACATTTTGCATAGTGCCTCTCTTGTTGGGTATGCCTGAAGAGCTTGTCACAGTACTTACATTTGGCCATGTGAAAGTACCAGTGTCTAGCCAATCCACTAGGTGTTTTGAATGTTTGACGACATTCATTGCAAGACTTTTATACTCGAAATTGTATATAGTGTGCATTAAGAGTGGCTCTGTCACTACATTTCATGATACACAAGCTGCAAGACAGGTATTTTTTGCTCTTCCATTTTAGAATTCTGCCAGTTTTCAATTTTAATGATCCTTGACTCAGAGTTGAAGCTGTTGATTGTGGCAATAAGTTCCCTGGCAATTTTTCCTTATTGTGTTTTGTTTTGTTCTGTTCATTCATTGATTTTTCTTGTTTTTATCTGACTTTTTGATCTTGTTTGATATCCTACATTTGGTTCTTTATCTTTGTTATCATTAATTTTTTCTTTGTTCATTTTAGTTTTCAATCTTGTTTGATATCCTAATTTGTAATCATCTAGAGCAATGTCTATTTAATCAACATTTGCTAATTGTGGATCTGGGTCAATCAAATTGATTATTGGTGTTTGATCATCTGGATCAATTTTTCCTCTACTGCAAGTATTATAGCCATGATCTATTGGCATTATTACTGCATGGCCAATTACTCTAGTAATGTACTCCCCACCACTGTCTGGCATTTTATCATCTTCTGAAGAACTCTCATGGTACAACAGATGTTTTCCACTTTTCACTGACCTTGTATTATACTGACAATCACTCTTGATTTCAACATAGCTAAGACCTGCTTGTATTACATTATCATTATAATTGTAGTCCAGATTTTCAGGTTGCTTTGGTTTTTTCCATTTTGGTCATACCATATGACCACAGGCAAGCTCCAAAGAATAAGGTAACTGTGTTTTCATTGTCTCACAAGCCATGATAATTTTTTCTCTTGGCTCTAGTTTCACATACATGTTTTTACCTGTGTATATGAGGTGCTCCCCACATATCAGCCAGAGCTTTTCAAAATGGGTTGTCACATTTGTTGGAACCATGGTCCACCATCCCTCTTTCAGCTCTACTAAGATATGGATCCTCAACATTTTTGCCAGTAGATACAATACAATCTCATCACACCTTATCATTCTCATGTTCACAGAAAATGACCACTCCACAAATGAAATATTTTTCTTTTTTAATAATTCTTCTGTGGCACTCAAAAATTCATCGGTTTCTAACTTAGTGTAATCATCAAATCTCGATCTAAGGGCTTCTGCAGTAGGATTATCAAAGTTCCATGGTGCCAGAATCTCAAATAAACTTTCTATACAATGATCAGGTGTGTCATAATTAAGATATACTGGTTCATGATGTTGCAGGTATCTGATACACATCAGATCCTGTGAAGTGAATTTACCTGACTCTGGTATTTTCTTAATGCTTTCAGTGTAAGGATACTGGGCATTAAAAGTTACATATCTGGCTAGTGCAAGTGCCCACTCATTATAGCCTGAAATGTCTTTAGCAGCCACCATGATGGTGGTTTTGTTTCCAGTGCAAGTAGGTCACTTGTTGGTCTGCACACTGCTTTACAATCCTCCATCCTATTGCACAGTGTGTGATACCTGAGAATTTTACTTCATCACCAAAATTTAATCTAAGTTACCATCAGTGATGGTTCAAAATAAGGAGGTAGTATTGTGATGCCTCAAATGCAGGAGAATTGAGGCAATTTCTCAGCAAATACATATACATCATTATAAGTGATGCCTTTTTAATTCACCAAAAATAATTTACCCAGGGTGTTAGGTTGTCAACATGTTTTTTATTTGTTTTACAAATAAATGTTTCTTCTTTTCTAGTCTTATTTTGGCAGGTATTTTTTGAAATTCTGATGTACATGCACAGAGGTAGCTGTTATTGAATTCTTTGCTTTTATGTGATAGTATATTTGGTAAATTTTTAAACCTTGTACTTTACCTGGCATTTTGCCTTTGGCATTTTTACCCAACATATTAAAACTATTTATTATCAGTTTGGGTACAAGCTCATTTATTATACTGTGACCTAGCTTCAATTGCTCAAGCTTTATTATTTCACTAAAGATTAGGATTTTATTCCTTTTCATTATTCTAGTAATGTTTTCATTATTCCCTTTATTATAAACCAACCGTATACATTGTCACTGTAATTTTTCCATTTTATTTATTTTTTCTTTATTCAACATACTACCCCATACTACTAATGAATATGTTAGATGACTATATATATGCGCATAGTATATCATCTTTTTTGTTTTACTATCAAGCATGTTCTGTGATAATTGCAACATATTCTTGTTAATTTTAATTTTATTATAAAGTACATAAAATTGCTCATTCCACAATAACTTATTATAAATCATCACTCCGAGGAATTTTGTACTGCTTACAAATGGTATTTCAAAATATGAATATAAACTGGGGAGACTCCTGTCATTTTCAAGTTGGGGCTGAAATAGCTTTTGTTTTATTAAGATTTAGGGATAATTTGTTTGCACAAAACCAATCAGATAATTTCTCCAGGTCACTAGTCAATACATGCAACAGATAGTTTTTACTAGTATCACCTGCAAAAAGTATTCTTTTACAGTCAGATATAACTTGATGGATATCATTGCAAATCCAACCTTTGGGCTCCAACCCAGGGCATTTCCGTGTAAACATACAACTAATTAACGTCCATGTACTCAGGATTTACACTGCAGAAAGATTAAGGTATCCATTAAGGAAATTATAAGTGGGTCAAAGAACACTTGTTTATCTATTTATAAAGGTTCTGCGTACCAAAGGGCCAATGCCTACCATTTTGAAACAAAGCGCATCAAAAGCACGGCATGAAATTCTTTTGCTGTCTCTTTTGTTCTCCTAATTTCCAAAATTACAGGACTTTTAGCAGACGATTTACAAATTTATATTGCCAGTTTGTCAAAGAAACAAGATAGTGAAATTCTTTTTGTTTCATCCGGTTTTATTTTCTTTTTCTGTTTAATTTATGTAAATTTCCCCACCCTTCCGCACCGAGTTGAAAAAGCTTAGACATTCCTAGTACATGGCTTAAATCTTAGTTACGTCTAAGATGTTCAAATCATTGCGATAAAATTGCCATCTTACATTTCCATTAGATAAACGGGTAAATATCACTGTACATAGTGGATGGGTATTGAAACTTCCATCAATGGAGATAATCCAGATTCTTATCCCTTAGATCCATTATCCGCAGTGAGTGTCCTTTACAATCTCATAACTGACACCTAAGGCTTACGGAAGGCTTTAAAGGGTCCATGGGTTCGTAGTTGCAGTATAAAATATGCAAACATCATCGCAACATGTTCTTTACGATTAGATTTAATTTTTCATTGTAAGACGTGTAAAAGCGAAAGAAATGTATTTGAGAATAGACTTTTTATTCCTTGTGGTAAGGCTAAGAATGTAACTGATATTTTCTTTAGACACAGAATCATCACCATCACCATTACACGTAAATCGTATCAACTGTAAATAAAGAGCTCATATAAGCTGCTGCCGTGTTAAAGTTCCGATACGATTTTTGTATACTGTTTCAGCTTCGAACAGAAATCACAGCAATACTTGTAAAATTAGGGTATGATAGGTGTAAGCGGCCCAGTCGCCTGTATCGGATATTAACACTATATTGTTAAAAGTACACGGAATTCGTATCAGAAGTTTAACAATAGCATATAAAAAGCACAGCGTGAAATTCTTTCGTTCTCTCCTTTGTTCACTTTTTTTCCAAAATGATACTATATTGTGTACTGGACCTAAAATATTTAAGCTTGAGTTTGAGTCTTTCCTTTATTTGGACTTTACGCATTTCTGAATACACGTCCTTTTAGTTTTCACTAAATATGCAATGATTACATGTCCATAATTTCTCATAACACAGTGGCACGACAGGGAATTCACCAAGCCTAGTCTTAAATCTTCACCTTTAGGTCATCAGAATACACGAGTAGCCTGTACCTGCTGCACATACCTCTCTTCATTTCCACCAACGTTTGGGACTCTTAAACCAACAAACAACTCCTACAAATGATGAGGACTGGGTGTGAACTGTCCAAGCAAACTCCGAGTTGTATAAATCTATTGGAAATGCGCTTAGTAACATCAAACATAGATTATATGTCAAATCTGGACTAGAATTTGACCAACGTGATTTAATGTTTTATCCTACATGGAAATCAAGGGGTATGAAACAGTTTTTGCTTTGTCGAACATGCCCTATCTGGACCAGAAATTGATAAATATGATTAAGTATGCCCTGTAACAACTTTGCAATTATGTGAGTACGTTGTTAAAGTATGACCTTCTGTCGAGAGCTCGTTAAGCGCCTTAGTTTAATTAAATATACATGTGAAGTTGCTAAGTAGGCCCCGTCAATTCAATTAACGAGTAATCTGTTTCTTACTGTACCGAGGCTCGGAAGTGCGGACAGGTGAAGAGTTGACAGCTCGCCGAAGGTTATTCATCTAACGTCAACAGAAAATCATACGTTTTCGGAAATATCCTCTGCAAACGACGATGTCTTTGTTATTAGTCAAAAGAGCGTCATTCCAAATGGTTATCATTACATAGAAATTGTATCATTTGTATACATAAAGGTTTATAAGGGAGCTCCGATAAGGTACCGTGTTAAAAGTTCTGATGCGATTTTTGTGATTTTACTGAAGAAAATGAAGTACAACTGTAGACTATGTGTTTCTGTTTTTGTTTCGACTGCATTTGCAACAGTTCATTCATTGAGTCATTGAGGGCGAGGAGTGTATCTCGGCCGATCACAGAAGTTAAGAAATCGCGAACTCGGTTGGTACACGGATAGGTGACCGTCATGTAAAATGTCACCATGTCAGGAAAGTGAGCATGTCCGAAAACAAAATAAGGAGTAACAGTGGGTCTAAAATGGTTGACCGCAAGTCTCAGAGTTAGTGAATGTGACAATTGCTTCAATAAAGATCATTATTTGCTCTTTAAACACGGAAAAGTTTATTCTTTTCTCGTTTTGGATTTTTTTCTTGCTTTTTACCTCTATTTTTTTTTTGAAATACCGATTTCAAAGTGCGGCGAGAAATGTAATACAAACAATTAAATAAAAAAAGCCTTAGATAGGATCGTGCATCTCAGGCCCTAAACTAATTTGATAATATCCATAAATATTGAATTGCTACACAAAGTTGTCTACGAAAACTGGTTTTGCCATTTTCATTATCAAGTTTGGATGCTTAAAGCTGAGTTTCCACCCCTTCTCTGGGCTGATAAAAAAGGGGAGAGGGGGCAGTTCATTCTTCAGTCTTAAGCCAGAAGTCATAGGAACAGCATGGGTCATTTGTATTGGGAATGTGCACACAGAGGTATTGACTCTAGAGACACACCAAGAGAATGACCAAGATTTGCACAGGCTGTCCTTTATGTAGCCACCTGGAGAGTTAGAAAGTGGCATTTGATCAAACACAATTGGTATTCACACCTTTTGCAATTAAGAACAATGTGCTGTCAAACATACTGAACACAGTGCACAAATCATTTATTTGCAACTTGGGAACGGGTCTTTCTTTTCCTTTCTTTCCTAAAATTCTGAGTACTTAAAACGGAACCTCAGCTTTAATCTTTCAGATTTACGTCACAACTGCAGCTGGAACCGTTTCATATGGCAATGTATCAAGAAGCGGTAAATCCCTAATTTCTTACCCAGGCTTATATTTGCCACTGAATAAGGCTTCGTAGGGATCATATGTATTACCATATTGATACTGCCTTCTATTTACCCGTACCTACCTATGAGATGCTGACACCTGCTAACCAGCCTGAGTGCAATGAGACTTAGCCAAAATATAAACACAGTGCTGGGAATCACTGCATGATCAGTGCACAATACACAATAGGCAGTTCATTCAAGTTACCTGTTAATTGTTACACAGTTCAATGGGGCTTTGGTGTCAAATCTATGATGACTGTAAATTGTACATGTTTTAGGGTCAACATTCAGGCATTGCATTGCCTATTCAATTGTGTAACAATGAACAGGTAATTGGTTATGCACCAGTTGTCACTGATGTCAACACAAAGCATATCATATTCATTAAATCCATCAACCATTGCAAATAATTCTAAATAGAAGCCGTATCAATATGCATTACGCCATCAGGGAAAGTCTTATTGCAAAAGCACTAAATAATCAGAAACGAAATGTTATTTACTCAGTCTAAGCTACAAGCGGAACTTTTGCCTGCATGGTGCGGGGGGGATTATTCGCCAAACAGGGTTGTGAAACGGACCCAATTGAAAGTTTTAATACCACAGATATTTACTAATTTCGCTTGAAGTATTGCATAGATACATGAGGTGTGTAGCTATTACACTGATAAATTTCTTTTATTTAATTGTGTTTTAACTGTCCTTTTAGCATCTGTATCACATCTTTGGAGATAGCAATAAAACTGTTATATCATTATCTCCAAGGATGTGATGCAGATGCGAAAGAGACAAATGAAACATATTTAAATAGAAGAAATTAATTACCATAATCACTTTTTACCACTAATACTTTAAGAGAAATTAATAAATATCTATGGTATTAAAACTTTCGATTGGGACCGTTTCACTACCCTGGCAAAGGAAAACTTCGGGAAATTTGTATTCACACGCCGGGCTGATTGTCTATTTTCTTTCAAGAAAGATAACCTACCGCAGGGGTGACCCACAAGAAGTCTGATATTACAGATTGGGTTGTTGGCCTTTCTGTATTGACTCACAGATGAATAGCCATGGATGGTCATGTACAGCTTCGAGTAATGAAATCACAACGGGATTGCCAATAACTCCTTGTTGTCTCTCCTTATGAATAAACAATGACATATTTGAGATCTGTTATCTGTAATGATGCTTGATTAAATATTTGCACGTTTACCAATAGGGACGTTTAGCCTCACGTAACGTGGCGCCTGACGTGACGTGAAACGTGGTTTTAGCAGGTTTTCACATCAGGCAGAACCTGAAAACTGTGATTTTCAAGTTTTGAGTTACCTTATCAATTTCACAAGAATATTAAATAAGAATGTCTTTAAAAGTGGTACATAATGATGCAGTTAATTCTCTACATTATGATCACATAAAATTTGTATTGTAACTTGGTATTTCTAGTACCAAAAATGTAAGGTAAAGTGACAGTGTATTTCTAAAACATCATCAAAAACTTGAGACAAAACGTGGGTTTTATGACCACGTCACGTACCACGTTACCTGAAGCTAAACCTCCCTAATGTCTATTGTTCGTTTGGGAAAAGGGCCATCGGGGAGGTTTAGCGCAGTCTGATCGACCAAAGTGACAAATTGTATTCCGAGTAACAGCAGTGTGTTCAGCGAAAAGTAAAAGTGACATGCCATGTTTGACCAGAGTACACTTCTAAAAGGATTGATGATGACTGCAATATTCACGGAACATTTCTCCGTGGCTGTGTGTTGCCAATAGCTTTGTCGCGTTTCGGAAAGATATTATCTTGTCGATTTGTTTGTACGCAAATAAAATTTCAGTTATTCCATTACGTCATTAATATCATAATTTAATAAGTAAAAACATAAAAACATTAAACTGAAATATTCTAAGACACTTTATCCGGGAAATTCTATTGGACAGAAATAAATAGCTAAATCGGCAAGATTATTAATGTCTTGACGAAACTACTACCGGTATTTCACGTGAGATAGACCAGGTCTTAAAAAGTGTGAAATGGCCTAAAATATTATAAAAACTTGGCTCATCTTGTAAAGACCATGGTCTTACAATTGCGATAATGGTCTAAAAGATGCTAAATATTTCACTCTTGAAGCAGCTTTACAACATCATATTAAAGTTCATTTTTCCATGCATTTATTAATAGTTGTATTTATTCTCTTAAAGAAACAATGCAGCTGTCATTGTTATAGTATATCTTTAAGCAGTAATTATACATACTTCATGACAATTTCGTACTTTATTAGACCATTATTACAAATTATTAGACTATGAGTGTGAAATGTTCACACCTAGAAGACCATGGTCTTATGATTAGGGGGATCAATCTCGCGTGAAATACCGGTACTATCTCAACTTGACGGCACATTACTCAGAACATCAGAATACAAAATATTCATCGGATTTATGGTCCGTCAAGTGCTGTACCGCTCAATGTGACGGACGCCCCACGCCTAACGTCTATTCGCTTACTATTGAGAGTTCAACATGTATGACTACAATATTTCACCTCGTAATACGATGCTGGCTGTATTCATAACCATTATTTGCATTGCAATGCCGTTAAACCTTTTCTACAGTGACGAAAGGCTTCACCCCTAATGAATTACAGTATACATTGAATCGATAAGAATTTTCTCTGCTTCATCTTCACACGTTATTAATATCTGCAGATTTGATAAAGGTTCTGTGATTGAGAGATTACTCGCAAAAGCCAAATCAATAGCAAAGCTGCATTAAAGTTGACAAACTTTTGAGGACATGTTTTCATTTTTCATTTCAACAGGATTTGTAAGCTACAAAGTCTGATAAGGGAAATAGTCACATCTGGCTATAAATATCCTGTACCCATCGAGGTGTCGGAGCATTGGAACGGGAACAAGGCAGCTCGTATATCAAACTATGATTTAGCATAATTATTGTTGGTGCTGATTCCCTCACAAAGCACACAGGGTATAAATGCCATAACGCTGCATTTTTTAACACGACCAGAATTTGATTTGCAGTGACACTGTTCGTTTTGTTTATTCATATTCTTGTACCAACTCTCCCAAAAATAGGGTGTTATCTTTACCACCTGTCATACAAAAGATGTTAACTGTCTATTGGAGTAATAGCTTATGTCATAAAACAATTGTGTTTAATTGTTATGAAATAAAACGTCATTACAAATTTAAAATCGGTGTTAACAACTAACACCTACGTTTAAACCTGC
Organism: Haplosyllis anthogorgicola; assembly: GCA_038406195.1. NCBI lineage: Eukaryota > Metazoa > Annelida > Polychaeta > Phyllodocida > Syllidae > Haplosyllis > Haplosyllis anthogorgicola. Next base: position 869 of record JBCAUI010509694.1, on the reverse strand, counting down.
CATTCCTATTATTATTTATTAGAGTATTGTTATGTAAACATCGGATAAATACAGTGAAACTTGTCTCAGGAGAACCTTCTTTTAGGCCAACTCAAAGCAATTGACGAACTATCTTCTGATCTTCTGATCAGCAAATTGATTAACACCATTATTTGACCCTCATGCATCAGCAATCAGGGTCTGTATATCGGACGAAATCTACATTTGTGTTCTGGGCCGCCATTGCCCTACCACCCTCCCGCCCCCCCCCCCGGGCTGGGGAAAATGCATTTCTGGCCATTTCAGACCATTTTGGAAAAAGTCGGGGGAGGCATGAGGGTCAGTGCTCTATCAGGACACCTCGTTAACACTGTTTTGGGCCAACACACCGTGATCCATGAACTGCTAGCCTTGCACAGTGAGTTGTCCGCCCAGAACATAATTTTACTGTAATACGGCAAATGTTTTAGTTGAGACAAACCTATTTATACCACAAAAAAGAGCGACAGCGTGGTGAAACTGGAAGAAAATTTACAGGCGCACAAAACACCAAGATAAAAACCTCGAGTGAGTGGTGAGTAAGATTTGCTGAGAATGTTTGTGAGCTGCTTCTGGTGTTACAAGAGGAAACCTTGTTACGTTTTCCTGGGTAAAACCACACCGCTGTGCACACAGAATTCAATCAGTGATTAGACATGTCCAGCCCTGAACAGCTCTGACAGGTCTCCTGTATAAATGGGCGAGAGCTTTACAACGAGACGATGCACACATCAGATAGCCGGGCCCTATCGTCAGTTATTTTTTCCGTTTGTTTGTGAGAGGGGGCATGTTTCATGTCCGATGGGGGTGGGGTATGTTTCATGTCCGATGGGGAGGTATGTTTCATGTCC
>JBCAUI010509683.1:0-12656 GCA_038406195.1 Haplosyllis anthogorgicola | reverse complement strand
AAATGGTTAATTAACATAAATACAGTGGAAAATTAGCCTAAATTAGGCAGGCCGTGAATTAGGAAAAACCTCTAATGGATATTAAAAGTTGGTGCATTGGATTGGATCTGGTTGATTTTTACTTTCTAAATCTTTAATTGTCCCTTTTAGCATAAAGGGATAATAAATTCAAAAAAATTACCGTAATAATTAAAAAAAATTAGCATAAACTGCTATCTTGTGAAATAATGTAACGAAATAAAAAACTATGCTCATTGGTACGTAACTTTATTATAAATCATGAGTAGAAAATATGCAAACTATGATTTACATTTTATATATTTGTGTATTCGGCAGATATCCCGAAACCCATGATCCCTTACAAACATTTACATACAACGAGAAACATTTCGTTTTCTCCCCATTGAATTATAGTTCCGTCATTTTCAATAGAGAGAAGCCATGTCAAAAGAAACCAATTTGGATTTTACAAGTCAATCCTGACAGTCTGACCCAGGCACCATAACCTAAGAGGTTGATGCTTGACCTTGATCTATGTAAGCTAAAGTGGTCAGTCAGGTGGTACAGGTTGCATTTCTTTGTTTTCAAAAGGATGGTTTCTTCATTCAAGGCTTTCCCTTCCTCAAATTGGGAAATCTAAAATGTGGTGACGTACAACTGTATTTATTAGCATGTTAGATACATCTGTTAAAATATGTGTCTCGTAATAATTGTTCGATTGAACAGTTTAACTTAAATAAAATACCTTGGTTTACTACCAGAGATAACAAGTATTATATGAAATGGAAATGATAACATTCACAGCACACAGTCTAGCTTCGGGAAATTAGTCTAGACTATAGTAGATTGACAGCAGATAGAAGAAACGGCCCCTGAGATTCTTATCAGTTTTTGTTCTATACCTTTCCAAATTGATATAAATTTCAGGAGCTGATACGCAACACAAACAATAAACATAAAATCCAGTTTACCTGACATCTAGGTGAAAGCAACTCAGTAGCAGATCTAGAAATTGCTTCAAGGGAGGGGGGCAAAATGGCGGCTACACACGGTTTAACAGCGGCTAGGGGGGCCCAGGCCCCTAAAGCTCCCCCTCCAGATCCGCTACTGGCGCAACTTGAACAGAGCGCTTAGATAAGAATGACATCCTTACAATATTTACATGTACAGAATCGTGAACGTTGTATACAGCTGCAAAATCCATGCATCAGAAAAATGCGCCTTAAACACAAGATGTTTACAGTAATAAAGTAAAATTTAATGAATTTTACAGCGTGATTTAAAAAACCAAAACTGAGCTTCTCTAAGGACAATCCCCTATATTGCATGCATTTATTGTCAATAATTACTCGTTTGCAAGCGTCTATTCTCAGTTTATTGCATGGCGCTGTGGTTTTAATTGATACAGTGGTTTTACCTTTACATGATTCAAGGGGAGAATCTTTTAGGGGTTTTGCTAAATTCTTGCTCTCTTCAATTTGTTTAACTTACAGACTACACACAGACTACGACTACAGACCACGAATTGAGCAAAATCTCTATCGTCCCCTACTGCATTGCTCGTACTATACTCTAGGTTTTTCTTGATTCATACTTAGCCTTATTTTGTCTAATTTGTCTAATCTGTCTAATAAGACAGGATAAAAATGTACCAAAATATACTGGTCAATTTTTGATATGACATTGTGTTCAGTAAATGTATATTGAACCATTTTCAGTAAAACCACCGTATTACATTGTTTGTATGTACCGAATCTATGTATCGTTGCCAAAATTAGTACAGTTAAATTCTATCTAATTAGACAGATAAGACAAGTAGACAAAATAAGGCGAGGTACGAATTAAAAAAAAAACCCTATTGCCTACTCCCTATGCCGGAAGGGCTCGCTGATCTTCCGCCGCGGACGCCGCGTTTCGTACCCGGAACTCTCGCTCGCCGTCTCGTCCTCCTCCCTGATGACGTCAGCACTTCTGTGGTGCGGAGGCGGCTTCTTCTGGTTGTAGCGTCCGATCACCTCATTGGACAACTTCCTCACCCTTTGTGTACAAAAAGTCCAAATAAGGTTATACAGTACAACCTTCTTAGCTTGACATCGCTTAACTCGTTTTATCCCTTATATCGAATGTTTTTTTCATTCCATCAGATACATTTTTGAAAAAAATTCATCTTTAACTGGAACTCCTTTTACCTTGACTTTTTTTTCGTGGCACCCTTGCGGTTAAAACTTAGCGGGTTGGACTGTAGTTTACAAGACAGGTTTGGATTTTAATTTACATGTTGTTCAATTACAATCATTTGTCAATCTAGGAAATGTAATTCAATTATTTTAGACAATAGAAATTCATGTTGTGCTTTTTATGTGATCATAACACAGCGTGAAGTTGTTAAAGCATTTGATGTCATGACGCATAAAATGATGTCGCGAGTAAAGATTGCTTAGAACATGTTTTTAACGCCGGCATGATCCCAGAATATTGGAGTCCATCCCCAACTTATTTTGAGAGAAATCACAAATAGAGGTTTTTCCCTTATTCGTTCTCTGCCAGTTCTGTCACATCTAACAGAAAACTTAATTAGGACAAATCTCTAGTGTTCATAAAAAAGAACGGTCTCGGTTTTATGAAGCGTAGCCCTTAATTTTGTGTGGGCCAGTTTTTAAAGCTGGGACTTTCGCATATGTTTAGCAATGATCAATAAAGTCATCTAAATAGACTTTAGATGATTTCTCTCAAAAATGGATTTCATTACATATTTTCTTCCCCTAATCAGCAACTCAAGAAAACCCTATGCATTTTGGAGTTTTTGAAACAAGTGAATTTCACACTGTGCCACTGGTTGGAATAGTAGTACAATGTGTGATTCTATTGTCCCAAAGTGAACAGGAATTCCTGTTCTGGAATGATTGCAACAAAAATTAAAAGCCATCACAACACAGATTGGTTAGACAAGCACCGTATTGTATTATTACTGTAAAAGTGATGTGATCTATAGTTACAAATATTCACACCATAATACATTATGACAACATGTTATCATATGAAGAAATGTATATCATTTTGACAACAATAGAAGTTCACCCTTTATTGTTGTTTGAAAAAGAAACACAACGTGAAATTCCATTGTGAATTGAATTCCAAAGTAAATTCTATTGTTCTCAAAATGACTTAAAATCTTCAGCTGTTATTTTGAAGTTAGGCTACACATTTGTGGACTCGGTAACGTAACCAAATTCTGGTCCTGACAAGTAACGTGACGTCAGTGTGACGTAACGTAACGTATCTGACGTAAGTAGCACTCAACGTAACGTAGAGACGTGTAACGTAACCTCCCAAATGTTCTACATACACAATACACGTGTTACTGAAGCCCGCTATTTCACACACACCAGAGCAGGAAAATCTGATTAATTTTGGAACAATATTATTTCACGCAGTGATTTTAGTTGCATTAATGGAATAACATATAATTCCTTATAGTGTACACCCCTATTGGTGGAAAAGGCAGGTGTCGCACCAGATGTAACCCTCAGGATCACCCCACGCAAGCAAGTAAGAGTGCAGGCAAGAGATCCAGCCTGGATTTAAAAGCTATCAGAACAGTAACACGAAGTCCAAAACAGGGGTAATCAGTGGCCCCATAAATGGACTCTGGTCCAACAAAAAATCTAATCCCCCACCAAAACCCCATATAATTCCTTTGTTTCCAAAAGGTTCCAAATTAATAAGGTTTTCCTATGCTGGCGACATGGTTCTTTTAAAGTTAGAATAGTTTTACAAAAAGTTACAAACAGATTATGGCATATAGTTACATTTAGTTATGTACAAATAACCTAGGCAATGATTAGCTATTGGTCCCTACTCGTAAAACAAAATGTGTTATAATACATAAGCTATTGATTAAAAAATAGCATTACAAGTTCAGCCCAGAAAATCGTTCACATTCTAATTACAGTTCAAGAAATCGTGAGCAATTAATGGAGGATCACACCTGCGTGCTGAAATTTAAAAGTGACGCAGATTTCCTGAACTGGTCGAGATTTGCGTTATTTATGGATTTCCACTGCGGACTGTAAATCATTTCTCGAACTGCATCAGATTTCTCAATATAAGACAATTTAAATTGCCTGTTAAATTGTTGTTTGAAAACAGTTTTGCAGCATTTTCATTGGCTAATATGAGAATTTCCTGTCTTTGAAGGGTCTATAAATGGGACGTCGTGATTGGTTGAACTCATCGTCTGTCGTTGTCTGTGATTGGTTGTCGCCTTCTTCCATTATGACGTCATCGTCAGCGTGGGGATGACGTTGTCTGTAACGTTCTATTACACCATAAGAAAGGCGACGTGGTCTTTGAAAAAGAGGAAAGACATGCTGGTTAGCTGAAGCTTCTATTGTTATGACAACAATGCTTTTTGGCCTGGACTCCACTAGAGTTCGGGCGATTGATCGGATATCCGATGAATCGATCGGGATGACTTAAATCGGCGATGATCGATTTTAATTTTGCCATCGGATCATCATCCTTATTATGGCATAAGATTTTATGTTACATACTCTTCATTTAAAATGAAAGGCTTCAAAGTTGAACACATTTCCAGTCAATATTACTGTTGTAACCTTCTGTACTTACTGTGCAATAATTTTTTTTATTAGTTCCGTCACAGAACGATAATGTCCGACAGCTTGATTCTTTAAATTGAGTACAGATGTAACACATTTCAAGCCAAGTTTGAGTAGAATATTTCAAAATCAATATGGCAGCCGATGCATCGATCATCGATCGATTTTAAGCTGCCGATCATCGATGATAGCATGGACCCGATGCCCCAGCTCTAGACTCCACCAAAAGTGTCTAACAACGCACAATGCAACGTTTTTCCACCGTTTTTGAGAACAAGGAAGTATTTGGTGTGTGTCTTTCAATCTAACTTTTTCCAGGACCAAATTTAATTTCGACGTGAATAATGATAACGACACGCCCCCTGGTGGAGTCAGAGTTTTACATAAGTGAACACATTTTCCATAAATGTCACCAGTAATATTCGCACTTAAGAAAATGCTTGGAAATGAAGGGAAAATAGGGTAAGTCGGGGGTGTGTGTGAGGAACTAAATTTTTGAATGGAAGATTAGCCTGAATTTAAGTGCATTTTGGGGACCATTTCCGAATACATTCCAGAGTGGGAGAAAATATTCCTAAATAAAATCTTTCATTTGCCATGCCAGGATTTCCCGTTGGGGGGGGGGGCGCCCGGCCCGTTGGGGGGGCGCCACCCCCTATTTTCGCCCAAAATTTAGCGGAAAGTGCATGAAAATGAAGAAAATTTGGGCCATTGGGGGGCGCGCACCAGCGGCTCCCCCCCCCTAGATCCGCCAATGTATCTGTCTGTCTTTAATAAATTTGAATTAGTTCCCCTCTTAATTTATCAGTGTCCACTTAATTTATCAGTGTCCACTATACACAATTAATTAAGATTTTGCATAATTGAGGAGGCAAAACAATATCTAAAAATATGGGTAAATACTGTATCTCAGGTCAAAAATATGCGTGATATGTTTTATTGTTTAAAATCAATATTCGAAAGTCACTTAAATTATCTTGAGAAATTCTAGAGCATGTCAGTGGGCATTGGCCACTTTCATTAGCTTCATTGAACAGGGCAGGGCTATTCTACAAATTCTTTATTGAAACATATTCAGGGTTTGGATAGTGAAAAAGTTTTCTAACATAAACAATGTGGTCATGTATGAATGACCGTCCATAGACCCAATGTTAAAAGTATCATTAATGACAAATCTGGATCAAATGTCGCATCGAGAATAAAAAATATCAGGGTTGTATTTCTTTTCAGTTGAAGAATATCTCCATGGTATTTTTGTCCTGATACTAGTTACTTTTATTTTAAATTTTTGCAAAACGCTTTTAAGAAAATCTACGAAATATTGAGACTCCAAAGTTTCACGGTCGCACTCACTTTTAATTAAAGAATGCCACTGTGAATCTTTAGAGTCTCAATGTTGAATATTTTTTCTTAAAAGGGTTTATTTAAAAAACTGTGTCATAAAACATTTATACTACCCACACCCTGTATTGTTGTTGGTAGCAACAGCCAGTAATGTCAGTTAAGTTGGAACAACATCAAAATAAGTATCTTATTGATATTTTACAACGCAACACAAGGCGTCCTACGTCCCAGGAGGCCACGCGGAAATATGCATAAAAAACAATGAGGTAGAAAACCTGGCAAGGACGACTGAAGTGATAGAAGCTATAATCTTGAACACATAAATAATTGAATTCACGTATTTCTTTTATATGTAACAACGGGACTTTAGTTTCCCTGTTACATCACACAGAATTCGTATCAATTGTTTACATAAGGCTAAGAGAGCTCGTGTAAGGTGCCGTAAACTTCTGATACAAATTCGGTCTACTGTAAACATCAAAACTAGTACTGATAAATGTTCAGACACCAAGCAAGTAACTTTGACAAGTTTTATGTGAAACGATACGAAGTAAATGATGCAATATCATTTCTATATTGTTGTCATATATTTGTTTTCACACTGGAAATGGTTACTTTGTTTTGAAGCTGATATTTATATACCGTACAAGAAGATAGTCTCATCTTTAGGAGACGGGATTGTGGTGGACTCCTTGCTGAATTGTTCTGCAGGCTTGTCTCTTGTTCGGGATTGCGCGACTCAATGTTTGACCAATGAAGAAACGGGTATGAAGCTTTTAGAGGCGGCCCACACTATATTGCGATTTATCGCTAATATTTGAGCCTTTTCTACTGTCATGGCAGCGTCGGCAACTATAATAAGAAATAATATCACACCAAGTATATCGCAGGAAAACAGGATTTGATGTGTACACTATCCATTTGTTTTAAATATTCATCTTTCCTGGAAATAAAATCACAGATACAGCAGCTGAGTAATCAAAACTGATATCCAATGTGTAAAAACATAACACATATATTTATTCAAAATAATAATTAACGTTGAGGGCCTAAATTTACAGGCAATAGCAATAGTATGATTTCTCCTCTCAACTAAAGTTGAGTTTCTTTTCTGTCAACTAGGCACCGTCTGTCTTGGATTTCTCGCCGAAGAAAGTGATGGGTCATGTTCGCTATGCCACGGAACAACCGAGTACAACCAAACAGAACAAATGACAGATCGGTACACATTACAATTCTGTCGAGAAAATGCCTAATCTTCCAATAATATCATTGGAGGAATTTATCAAAAATTCTGATAAACTTCAATAGAATGTACTTCGTTGGAACCTTAGATTAACTTTTATTCGTCTTATTTCAGTAATGTGTGGCTTCATTTCAGGACATGTTATCAATGTGCTTTAATAGAAGCACAACGTGATATTGTATATTTCCAACATCATACTATTTTCATTTTTTAGTTCTGTTTTCTTACAAAAAGGCAATCCTTCGTTTTGATTTAGTTTGTTTTCCGTGAATAGATATCAGTTACATTTGATTCTGTTATTTTGTTTTATTCCATTCTATTCTACTCTGTATTTTTTTTTTTTTTTTTTTGGAGATCAAATGTAATGAATACTTTTCTTATTCCAGACACCAACATTTTTTACCTACTACAGACTGAGGCAATCGCACCTGACTTGCACATCAGCATGGACAACATCAACCTGGCAACCGAAACTGTCGCCGAGAAACATCTGTCTGGAACTACCGAGAACATCACTGATTCCGACCTTGTATCGGCGAAAGTTGGACAAGGACTGAAGTTCGGAGGTCTTCTTGAGCTGGAGACCCCTGAGGTAACGTGCGCGTGTCACATGGGTCTTTGTGACCAGAAACAAGCGACCGTAATGTTCTGGACCAGGTTAGAGGAGGACGAACCTTGGGAGGAACTCATCATACCAAATGGACCAGGAATCGGAGTGAACCTGTATGGCAATGGTAAAATGTATTAAAGTCTACCTCTTTGCTACATAAACAATATTAGATGCAATTTCAAAGAATGATTTAGTGAGGCTGGTAATGTATACAATAAACATTTAAAGTTAGAAAGATAGTTAATATTTAATAATCCAACATTTAACAAATGTCAATATACATGTACCAATTACGAATTTCTCAAACCTGGTATAAAATTTGTTTTGTAAGTGTTTCTTTCTGCTCAGGTGCTGTTGGCGGTTGGCTATCAGTGTCTAATATCACAACTGTCGGAGGTGTGTTCTCGAACCCTTCGCTCAAATCAGGAGAATGGCTTCATCTCACAGCCAGGATGGTGCTTGGTGATGGATCTTACTGGTGAGAGATGTGAAAATTAATATTAGTGCGGACAAATCATTTTGAAAATTTCTGGGTATTACACCGTAACATCACTTTATTCCAATTTAAAAGAACATAAAGCAGCCTCCATGTGGCCCAATTTTTTTTATCTAGTTTCTACTGATGTTTTGGAGGATCAGAAGTTATTAAACAGTAGACTTTAAAATAAGGAGTTATTGTTTCAAAGAGCAACAACGTAAAATTTTTCGAAATTAGTTTCTACAGAATATTCTATCCAAATAGGTCCGTTAACGGAGTGCAAGCGGTTCACTTCAACAATCTAGTGAATGTGAGTAGCGTGGTGTTTGACGGAGCAGAAAGCAAGTGTGAATTGACGATGGTGGGCAGACGTCAAACAACAGAGGGCACCACCAGCATCATTGACGAGTTGAAATACTTCTACAGATCACTGCATTGGCGGATCTAGGGGGGCGCGGGAGGCGCCCCCCCCCCCTACGGGCCAAAATTTCTTCATTTTCCTGCAGTTTTTGGGATTTTTGCGCTAAAATCGGGGAAAAATTGGGGCGCCCCAAGGTTGGCGCCCCCCCCCCCCACGAGAAATCCTGGATCCGCCACTGCACTGACTACGGAAGGTTAATACCATGTGGTAGGGGCTTTGTTGACTTCATACATTTAAAACTGCACTCTAGCGGGAGACTTACCCTAACGTTGGTGTCTCAATTGTAATGCAAGTCCTTGAATTAGTTATCCCAGCGCCTCAACCATCAGACCCCAGCTCCCTGATTGGGAGAGATTAATGCCAACCTCTTTTCCACGCCGGTTCATGAAGACGATGCAATTTCCTCTATTAGAAAACATTTGCAAATGTGAGAATATTTACTTCAATCCAGATCAAACAAACAGTATTGTTATACACAGTTTTAAATGTGTCCATATACGCGTATTCTAATTTAGAAATAATGAGAGAATATCTCGGCGGGGAAATGAATGATGTCATCATACCGAAGATAATAACTGGCCAGATGTACGAGAAAGAAGCGGACAACATTGTAGATGGAAATGTTGCAACCTGTCTCACTCTACTTTCAACTACAGAATATGGTAAGATCGGAAACATATTGTACCAACATGCTTGTTCTAAACTAAAACATTTATCAGATTTTTTATCTAGTGTTTTCATATTTCAAGAAAAACGTTCCCAGGGATGACAAGTTAACATTTGTGATAACAATGCTAATGTTTATCAGGTACAAATGTAACTGTTGATCAATTAAAATTAAAAGCATTACAATTAAAAGCTAACTCACTTCTACTGTCCACTTAACACTTTACTGTTAAACATTAGCATTGTTATCACAATTGTTAATTTGTCATCCCAAAGAGTGGGTTTTTGAAATATTGTTATGCAAACACCAGATAAAGTATCCGATAAATGTTTTAGTTGGGACAAGCCTAATGCCATTCCATCTCCTGAAACTAAAAGTAATTAAACAGTACACCGTCAGTGGTGTTGTTCCCAATTTCAAAACAATTCTTCATGCAGTATAAATATGATTTATCTTAAATTATTCAGAAACGGTATCTTAAAATACATCAAAATGATCACCTTCGGGAATGTAAACTCAAATTACAATCACATTCTCTGCATTGCTGAAAACATTAAACCGTGCACCCTTGCTGTACATTTTAAAACCAAGCATATATTTACAGCCCTAGGTTTCCACGCAAAACTACTGAATACGGCTGCAAACAGGTCTCACTTCACTATGAACATGACGACAACCAACCTGCCCTGCAATTATCGTCATCTCTATGTGTACGGTTCGCAGAAGAAACCAGAGGAATCTGACATCTACGAGGTAAACCCAGATTTCTTACGGTTCAGTGGAACTTTCAAAGAAGTTTCGGCTGCAAATCCCAACAACGAAAATTTCTGCGTATTTGAGATAGATTCGGCCAAAATTTGGCGCTATGTGTTCGTTCGAGTTTTGGTGATTCCAAACGAAGCAGATTACAGAATCTGCCAAATACAATTCAACTGAGTAACACATTGACCACTGAACCCTATTTGGAACGCAGTTTGAAAAATGTTTCCTAAGTTTTTCACCTTTTTTGAATAAAACTCTGTACAAGCGCAAGGGCGTAAGGGCAATCGTCGTCAGTAAAAGAATAAGCCCTTAGGCCATTATCCCCAGTCTAACGTTTAGCCCTTGCTGTCTTAAAATGCTGCCTGGAAGTGGATAAATTTAGATGCTAGATATGCGTGCTAGGAAGTGCGAGAATTCTATTGGTAGGGTTCTCATATCTGCCCATTGCATATTATTTTCTCAACGATCTCGACGTTCGTGATGTGGCTTATTCAAAACATTTTTTTCGTCTGAAACAATATCAAGGTGATGAGATTTGAAATTGATCTAACGCAAAGATAAAATATGACTTCTGTAATTGGATACGCCAAGGACTTTTGAGATCCATATACTTTTATTTACTGCAATATTTATACAAGTAAAATATATAGCATATTTATAAACAGTCTACCTAAATTCTCTAAACTTTAAAGATTTTATGTCACAGTACGTTTTGTACATATAAAGGTTACGACCATTGTAAATAGAATTTATGCAGTTTTCTCTAGCTAAACTTTATCCCTGATTACGTGTATAGCTTTTAGCTTCCATCAAAATATGTGATGGAAATACACAGCATACTAAACTTTAGTTTCTACTTGAATATCTCTATTTTTTAACTTCTCTTCTTTTTTCACTGACATGTACTCTATTACTGGAAGCGCAATTGTGGCACAAAACACTAATAACACACCGGCCATTTGGAGCCAGATATTGTTAGGCTTGGCAATTTGCGTCAGGAATAACATTTGAACGACAAACATTAACGGCACTCCAAAACTTTCAATGATGGTCAAGAACATTGGCATGAGAAGTTGAGCTGCAATAATGTAACAGTATGTTAACCCTGCCGCGCATATGCAATAGGTTAGTAAATAAGTCCTGTCTGTCCAAGTCTCTGGAAATGTGGGATTCTCAAATATGAAAGTTGCTGGGAAGAGCACAATAGATCCAGATAAAAATATCCAGAATGCCAATGTGGGTGGACTTTCATGCTTAAGTCGAGATCCAGACAGTATGACAGTTTCCAATGCTGAGCAAAAACATGACGTGGCAAGTAGAAACATGGATAACACTTCTGACCAAACACTTTTCTGGTGTTTGGGACCAGAGTTGCAGTCTGCTGTAGATACTAACGACATAATTTTACCGCCTTGTATTTCCTGAGAATTTGTAGAATAAGTCACATTCAACGTGGCATTGAGGTTTGTCAATAGAGATTGATCTTCACTGGCCTGTCCTGCAAGCGACAGTGAATAATTTTCTTGGTGACCATTCTGATCTAAGGAGGCACATTCACTAAATGATATTCCAAGACTTGGCACGTGAGCGAGCACCGTTAGCACAAGACCAAGCAATGTTACCACCAGCGCAACTCCTTTATGTAAACTCATAACTTCTGTCAGGAATATCTTTGATAATATCACAGAAAAAATTATGTTGAAGGCATATCCAATACTTCCAATAGATCCAAGAGGGAGGAAACTAGCCTCCTGATTGTAAAGTGTGAGGCAGTCCACCAAGAATACGACACAAATGGCAATTATCCAAAATATTTTATTTCTGTTGAATATTGGCAGCTTCCTTTTGATCATAAAGTAAGGTATTATACAAATAAATCCAAATGCAAAGTTGAGTGCATTGATCTGTATATCTGGTGGTAGTTTGTCCATCAGCTGTAAACATGCAATACTGGTTGCATCGAAGACGCATACCATGAATGTTATTGTCACACCTATCAAAAGGTTTAAGCTTTTTTTCCTTCTTGTCTTTCCCTTTGTTTCATTACGTTTTTCTGGAAGAAATGTATCTACCTCTTCAATTTTGTTTTCTATGTTTTCTTTTTCTTCAGCAGGCATTTTCGCTCATATACTTCTGCAATGCAAATTTTAACCGTTATGAAAATCAAACTGTTATCTCTTAAATTTATCAGGCTTATCTGATTTTTCCGACAATCACTGTTGCATTTATATTGTCTTTTAGCACATAAGACGACTAATATACAAGCTGTTGTAAAGGAGTGATTTTTATACAATGCGAAAGAGTACGTAAATACAATGACAGTCTTTGTCTATGTACATAAAAGTATCACCATCTGTCCTCTCTGTATATCACCTCTTTAGACAGAGTTGACATAGCATTGGCGGATCCAGGATTTCTCGTAGGGGGAGCGTCAACCTTGGGGCGCCCCAATTTTTACCCGATTTTAGTGCAAAAATCCCCAAAAACTGCATGAAAATGAAGAAATTTT
>JBCAUI010509661.1:0-12658 GCA_038406195.1 Haplosyllis anthogorgicola | reverse complement strand
GCACCCCCCCCCCCCCCCCCCCCCCATGAGAAATCCTGGATCCGCCAATGTTACGGAATGAAAACTGGGTAACTCACAAGACATGCTACCCATGGCAACACGTTGGGTTGACCCAACACATGTAGATGGCACCAGAAATCATGTTTTTTATGGCTGTTATGAATTTATGCTTTTCATCAAGGGGCGGGGGTCCCATTTATTGTCCATTGGGAAGCAAACTATGAACTCAGTTTGGATCGAGTAAGATGCATTCTGTCAAGGACACATGTATGAATAGTAAACCACATCAAACTGCCCAATTAAGTGGTATTAGGCATGTTCATGATCGCAATAAAATTTTATTTACAGTTTTATACCCTGAAATTTGGCAAAAAATTTCCAATAAATTGGCCGTTAATTCAAATCATAACATGAATGAGGCCAACGTTAGGTGTTGTATTTGAAGACCTTTCTCTGTGGGTTAGTCTAATATTCAAGTGAAAACTGTAACAATAAGTAAATTTTTAATGATTTTGTAAATAACAGTACCAACATCCACTTTCAGATAGCACAAAAACGGCAAGATCCTCAGTAATGAAGGGGTTAAGACTTGGAATCGTAATACACTCGCATACACAAACACTGGATGTCATCATAACCTTTCATTTAGAAGTAGTCGTTCTCAATACCCATGATAATATATTTGTAACTTGCAGGTTTAAAAGAAGGTCTGCAGGCAAAACAGACAGAATTAACTTATGTACGTAACAATGCAGACGAGCTCCTTCGGACAAAGGAGAAATTATCAGAGACTCTACAACAAATACAAACTCAAAACAAGGAACTTACAGAACGTACGTACATTACATTAAAACCGACATCTGATACATTAATTAACTACACTTTCAGCAGTTTCAAGATTGCCATAGGTCATGAAAATTCAGCTTTGCTTAACTGAATGTTAGAAATTTGACGTGTTTTATAATTGCTTCGTCTTAAGTATTATGTGCCGTTCGTACGAAAGCTTAGAAAAACGTGTGGTTCCTTTTGGTTAAAGAAAAATAATAATGACCCGTTTCGTTCACCCAGTGCTGTTGCATTAAATAACGTTGAAGATTACTTTCCGTCTCCCTCCACATGGACATACATGTACATTAAATAAAATCTCTAAAACAAAATCAAAATTATGTGACGTTTAAGAACTCAACCGTTCTTTTACCTTTCTATCCGCAAACAGGGCTTGAACTTCAGCAGAAAGTTTTTCGAATAGAGCAAGAAGAACTACAGAAAGGTTCCAGTTATTTTCATGAGAGGTTAGGACTCAAATTGAACAAGGTGAAAGGTAAGCCATTTCACAAATCATTAACACATATCGAAGAAATAATAGACATAGATGCACAGATGTCATTAAGCGCCGACCACCGACCAAATGGTCGGCAACTTTCAGGACTTTGGTCGGCAACTTTTTCAGAAATTTATTTTAAATTTTTGGAAGGAATTTTTTGCTTTCAAAATAGGACATGTTTTATCAACTATTACTTGAAATAGGTGGGAGAATGCTTCATAGAGTATCTAAAACCCTTCAACTACCAAGGCGCGGCCCATGCTCATGATCGGCAACTATTCGCTTTTGGTCGGCAACTCACAAAGATAATGCCATCTGTGAATAGATGTCATTAAGTGGCGCCCAGCGCCCATATGGGCGCCAATTTTTTGGTAATGTACTTTGGTAAAAAATTAATTTGAAATGAAATATCAAATCTTTACCAACATGCAACAAAATAGATTGTAGAAAGGCTTGATATTATGTCTCGGGTTTTATAACTGGAGAACATCAAGAATTCTTCACAATTTGAAAATCTTTGATCGCACTGCGCTGGCACCAACTTTTTTATTTTGGGTGCCAAAAAAATAATGACATCCCTGGGTACATGTGGTCATATTTGACGGTTTTTGTGGGTACAATATTTATTATCATCTTCACTAGTACTCGGATAATGCCGCCTAGCTCACTTACTTTAGGACATGCATTTTGTATTTTCCCATCAATAGATTTCTCGTTTCTAATTTCAAAGAACGATAGTAAATCTCAGCAATTACAAAAGGCCTCACATGAAGAAAAATTACATGTAAGTCTACAAGTATGATGTTCTTTCAGGTGGATGGATGGAAGTAGTTTTTACTCAGATTTGCAAAGTCGACCCTATGAAACCATTCTTCTTCACTTGTAGAGTCAATGAAAACAAAGTATACGAGGGTACGTAATGCTTATTAATATATCTAATAAAATCCTTGCAGTAGAACATAATCAGGGTTCGAATTGAGGAAAAATCCCAGGTTGCCCACCGGACAACCCAGCTCGAAAATCATATTGGCCAAAGCAAATCGAGGTTGTCCTGAATTTTGTGTTCCAGTTACCAGTGTACTTTACTACAAGTTGCACTTAAAGACTCAATCATGACAACAGAACAGTTGCCACTATAAAATTCGAGCCCTCCATAATTCGATGTTTCACGGCGTCAAAAACGATTTCGCACAAATCAAGGTTCATTCGCATGACACATTTTTGCCATTTTATAAATCCTTATGTGCGTTCTTCATTTTCAGTGGGAGAATGTGATCCACCAATCAAAGATTTTGAATTATTAGCAGCCAAATTAAACGAGACAAACAATCTGCGATCTTTTATTATTGAAATGAGGCGGAGATTTAAAGAATATGCAGACACACATCAGCTTTCCACATAGTTTTGCCGTCAGTTTTAATCAAGTTTTTATTTAAGAAATGAAAATTTATTTTATTTACTTAATTTGTACAGAAATACGACGTGTTTCAAAGTGACTTACTGCTACTACAAAGTTGATACACGTATATGAGGTTTTTGACCTCACTACAGTATGTTAATGTTTTTATAAAAACTTGACAAAAATGACAGTTTTCACCTTACGTATCAATAACGTGTATGCAAAAAAGCGCAATTATATATATATGTAAAACCACAATTTAAATATATTTCTATCGAAAGCTCTCTTTTACTAAAATTTACGGAATTTCAAAGGCTTTTTGAACAAAATTTAACAGATTGTCAAGTGCTCATTTATCTTAAACATGTTTTTACTCGAATCGAGGCACCCGGTGCTAAAGGCAAACAAATTATGAGGGGTGCCTGTGAAAACCCAGACTTCAAAATTTAACAATAGCTAAACCTAAAATTTATGTGGACAAAGACACTGGCCATTTTAAGAAGATAACATTGAGTACCAACTTTCCTTACAAGACATTGACAGAGTTCAGATTGCTAAGTATTAACGCAAAAAAATTCCTGATTCATTTTGTTTTTGAAAAGCCTCAATTAGAGAGGGTGCCCCAGTTCGGGTAAATACGGTATCAGAAATCTAAGTACATGGATATATTCTTGTTAGATAGTGTTAATGCCAACCTGAAGTGGAACATTGTATAAACTAATTAGTTCAACATTGCTGTTTACAATGATCTAATAAATGTCAATTAGACCAACCAAACATGTTAGTTTTTCCATTTGTCTGTGTTCACTTTTGTTTTTTCTCCTTGGTTAACTGTTTCTTAAGATTGACTAGATCGAAGTACAGGTTTCTGTTGAGAACTTTTCCTGCACAGAAGAGTCCACCATACAACGCCCCGGAGAAACCACAGGTGAATACATCCTGGCCTAAATAAAACATATTTTTGGTTATTACTAGGATATAGAAATCGTTTTGAATCCCATCCCTTATACTTCAAAAGCATCAGTGGTTCCAAAGATTTAAAACAAAATTTACAATGCAACAACTATTGGGATACGTGTATCGAGCATAAAGAACTAAGAATCCATGTTCTCAAGAAAATAATAAAACACTTTTGATATCATTACTTATTATTATAATCACTGACACAGTGGAACTTGTGAATAACCGTAATTTACACAACCGCCCCAGTATCCACAACCATGACATCTTGCGACTTATTACATCACACTTGCCCTCGAAAAATGGGATGGTTGCAGAGTTTCAGTATATTTTTGGTGCCAAACTAGTCCCAAAAAACTAGATTTGATAGATTGCATCAAGACCTTCACCCTAATGCTCAGCTGTATGTTTTCTTTTCAAAATGCCGAACGAACAGGATTTAGAATACCTGTCTAATCTTTGGAAATGTGTGATGTTATTTGTTACCTGATAGATAAAGGTGTGGTATTTCAGGCACTTCTGGTCTCAGAGTGCACAGAGTACTGGCACTAAATCGTTCCAGATTGTGGTCCAATCCATAGATCTCTCCCTTTGGCGAGGCAATGTAGTAGTAATTCGAAGCTGGACTGCCTACCGACATGTATTCAACCTAGAAAATAATCACTTAAGTTTGTGACTGACACATAACCTACAGGGTCTCATTGCTAACGAAGTAGAAAAGCAATACATGTGTGTCACAAGAGACATATTACACGTACTTTCTCAGTTCATAAGAGCCAAATGCATGTCAGTTATCAAATAAGATTTCTCATTTAGGCACATTTGAACGAAATGAAGGCAATATCCTTTATACGGAGTTGAGTGACGTCCGGTCATATCCGTCCAGCTTCGGTGCCCATTTTGCTTCAGGGAAATGGGAACTGCTATCCGAAATGACGAACCACCCACCTCCCCCAGGTTTTCCCAGGACGGTTTTACTAGTGATAAATAAGATGAAAGAAAGGATACAAACATGGCTGCCAAACATCAATTACCTTATCCCTCAGTTGTGGATACAGTTCACAAACTTGCTCCCACATGTGGTGTCCAATTCCATCCTTGATTTGATCATAATCATCTCCACGTTTCATGACTTGCTTGTCTTTCCAATCACTGAACCATGACCAGTTACCAAGTGTTATCACAGTGCAGGTAGATTTTCCTAACGCAGAAAATGTACTTTTAAACATTTACTATTCAATTGATGGAAAATCTAAGGCAACAAATGAACTTGGCAGTGGAGGACTATCTTTTTGTATATATGTGGGAGATATTTTTGGGTACATGTATACCGTATTTGTCTTTTTTATGGCACATGCCCGCTCGAATTGTATTTTTTGATGCACCTTATTGAAGTGACCCCTCTGACTAAATTGTTAACACATGTTCAGGCCAGTGGCAGATTACTATTGCATCCACCTCATACACTTTGTCTACATATTGTGTTTGATATGAAGCACATTTCATAATTCAACATCTGTAGGTAGACTTTTTGTAATTTTTACCTCCTTGATGTTGTAATAGTAAATTTATAATCATCAACGAGTGTTGTCGGCAAAAATTGTGGATTGCATGTGTTTACAATGGCAAAATTTCCGTAAATCATTAAAATGCATCCCAAATAGGGGCATGTGCCACAATTCGGGCATGCGCCATAAAAAGACAAATACGGTATGTAAAATCGTGCTTTATAAATCAGAAATAGAATACAAACCTGGGTATCTTTCTTCATGCAATGGGTCTTTGGCCGACGGGAAAGAGATAAACAGCAAAGGTACATCAGAGTCTCTTGCCTGCTCTGCAGTCATGTTCAGGTATTCTCGTGAAATTTTATCTACATCTTTGCTGAAAGGACAGATAAACACCAGTAATGCAATGTGCATAACATTGTCTTTCCTATTTTCGATAAGATCGTAATTACGTCTGAAACAGCTAAATGATTTTTAATTGTTATCCGCTTTCCAAACAATAACCAATAATACGACAAATATAACACTTACCCAGTAAAGGCCCAAATATTCTGGGCTTTGAGACCCAGTTCTTCGGCAGAGCCTCTCAAACCAACGAACAGTGACATGGCACCCCATCCAGACTTAAGGGTAGTCTTGTTTATCAGCTTGTCAATGCCTAGATTGCAGAAAGATATAAACATAAACAAGTACAAATGGGTCTCGTTTACCTTGCCAAATAGCATACAATTAATGCACTAGTTTTGTATAACGAAATAAGTTAGTCATAAGCACCATACTTGATTTGGCAGCAATCTCCTTTGGCAGGAGTTTCTTGAATGTATTGATGGCACCGGCAGCTGATATTACACAAGGTGCAGATAAATCATAGTCTTCCTGACCCTTGCTTACTCGCACTCCTGTTGGGAAAATCAAAATTACATGCAAGTATAATTCGTCCGTGATAATATATGCACGTGTTCTGCCAGGGAACAGTTCATGAATGCTTGAGTTTGCTCGACAATGACAACAGGTAATACGAATCAGTAGTTCTGCCAATGTGACAGCAACTACTTCAGTCCATTAACCTATTATCAAGATCTGAGTTCGAACATTTATAATTCTAAGAATTTAGTCTAAACGTTTTGCTTGCTGTATTGCAGGTTATTGGATTAACTTTCAGTCAAATACACCAAATAGGAAGATCAATGTCAGTTACCACATGCTCTGCCTTTCTCATCAACCAATATTTTTGTGACAGGAGCTCTGACCAGTACTTTGCCTCCAGCCTTTTCTATTACAGGGATCATGTGGAAGGCAATTTCACTCGCACCACCCACAGGGTATGAACCTCCTCGTTGAAAGTGGCTAATCAACATGGCATGCATTGCAAAACTGGTATCTTTGGGCAAAGTACCTGCAAATATCAATTTCATATTTCATATCAGAAAATAATTAAAGGAGCTAAATTTTGTAATTATTAACTATAATTTATATGTCTATTCACCCTTCAAGCTCGATTTTGTTTCTGTAATCAGTTGACTATTGCAGTGTGTTTCGCTATGGCGTTCTTCTGACAGATTTGGTAAATAATCAGGTCTGCAAAATCAATTCTTACCATAATCTCCAAAAGAATATGCTAGTACAGATTTGAGCTCTACATTATCCGTCAACTCGTCCAGAACATAACTGAGTCTCCGATGTGCATATCTGAAGTATCCAGTCATAAGATGTATAATTCCGGTGGCAATGACAAAACGAGCTAGGAACATGGGAAGGATCTTTACCATTGCAAGGCCAATGTTATTCTTTCTTACGTACTGTAAATATAACAAAAGTAATGGATTTTGTGGATTTTACTCCACATGAAATGACGCACATAACATCGTTTATGGTTAACATGGTTAAATTATGTAACGATTGCTTGAATTTTCACTGCTGAATACCGCGTTGAAATATCAACATCTTACAGTTGAGTAATGTTATTGGTATCTCATATTTTATATAGGGGCTGGTCAGTGTGCTATGCTTGCTCATTAACTTTTAGTCTTTGAACTAATTAGCCGTTACAATCACATATACACATTTCTTTTGTCTCATGTTCCAGATATAGGAAGTACTAAATCATATTTCATATCTAGGATGATTTCAGGGTCATTAAATGTCTACAAAAAGGCTCATCTTACGTCAAGGAGGTCGAGATATTTGTTTAAAGCTGAGGCTTCTCCGGGGAACATCTCAATCATTTTCTTTCTCCATTCCTCCTTTCCCATCACTTGTGGATACATTTTCTGTTTACCCGGCTCCCCAATAGCAACCTGCAGTTGAAAAGGAAATGAGCTAAGTTAAATCTGACTTAAAATAATCATGTTTAATCAAACATTTCTGTTTCATCAGTCAAAGATATTGGCCCAAATACAACATAATGCTGTAAATACATGTAATCTGAGCCATGATGGCTTCTGTCGGGAACAATTAAAAAGAATTTAAAGTAATACACTTGTCCCTGGTTAATTCGCGGAGGTGCAGTTTTTGATCGAATTAAACGGGATATCGAATTATGGGGGTAAAATAACATGAGAGTGAATATGGTGTAAAGCAGAAAATTTAATCGAATGGGTATCTGGGATATCGATTTATACGAGATTGAATTATTCGGGGGCAGGTTTATATTTATTATGTTCTTATATTTCTTCGTTGATGCAGCAGCCATCTTATGAAGAAGATGTAACAATAATAATTTAGATCACAGCTTTGAACTTTAGCACTGCAGTTTACTTGTCCTTGGCCTTACGTTCTTGTATACTCTATCCTCTAGTGTTCTATTTAAGTAAACTGTTTCAAACGTCTCAAAGCTGACGCGATAATAGTGAGGGATCCGTACGATAAAATAATTTACAGATATGATACAAAAGTCAAGAAACTTACGATATCATTTGGATCATCAAGGTGGGACCACTGGAGTTGACCTTCTGTCAATTGTTCGACCATCAACCTGTTGATTGTGTTATTTTTCATTTCTCCGACGTAATGAATTCCTATTTCAGACAATACGAGCAAAAAAAATATAGTTCAAGCGTGTACCAATTTGTGTCTCTATGCACATTTTTTCCTCTCGAAAAATAAATAAATTTGTCATGAAGCTAATGACTTAACTTTAAAGGCTTTATATGTAAACCTCACCAACATCAAATTCGAAGCCTTTATCGATGTAAGTGTGGCAGCAACCTCCTGCCTGGTCATGTTGTTCCAATACCAATACCCTCTGTCCGGATTTGGCTAATATTGTGGCAGTCGTTAGACCACCCATTCCACTACCTATCACTATGGCATCTAAACGATTCGGAATTCTTTTCGGATGAAATGCTGCAACGCAAAAAAAGGGAGAACCATATAAATCAGAAACCAAAAATAATCCCTGGCATGCAACTACAGTACATTATTAACCATTGCTATTCAGAATGTTTTACCATTTGCCTGGATCACAAACAAATTAAAAACTTGATTATACAGTTAAATACATACATTGCTTCAGAACTTTGTCTCTTTGAGACTGGTCGGTAACCACTGGTGCAGGTTCTCTCGTGCAGTTTTTCCTGAATGGGTTGAGACCTGAAATAAATAAAGCCACAAAAGGCATATGACCAGTTATTTTACAAGAATTCTCATTTTATATTTATGCATATTACACGATAATATTATACACAATAGTATTTTATCATTTCGTTTCGAAGGATACTCATAGTTGAAACTTTCTAACTTTTAGTCAAAAATCTTCAATCATTTCTTGATAGGCCAGGACTTTGTCATCGCACCTCATGGCTTTATCAGTTTTGTCGTAACATTTTGGTTTTGAAATAGTGTTATTGCGACTAGTCGAACAAGTTGATTAGTTGACAATTTTGGCGACAGTCGACAACAAATTTTATGTGTCGACCAATCGGACTGTTATCTGATTGCATATAATTTGAATACAGATTGATTCAAAAACATTTTATGAAACATTCCTGATAACATTGTTATGTCAAAACGAGATATTTTGATGTGACTAAGCTACTGATGTATGATACTGATCTTATCATCTCTCAATCACTGACTACAATTTTGTTGCAAAAGTAAAACATCTGCATCTGGTATTTGATTAAAAGTACACATTCTTGCCATTGCAGAATGATAATATCAGTAATATCCAACAGTAAACTGTCCTGTCGACAAGAAGTGTCCGACTGTCGACAGGTAAAGTTCAAGTGTCGTGACAAAACTATTTTGAAATGTTAACAAGATAGAGATTTTGTCGGGGCACGGTAAAAGGTGGAAAAGAAGCCACACTACACGTGGAAGCCACTCTAGCCAAGTTAATGCGATTTTGTCCGGAGTGTATCGTAGCAACGTTTGAGGCGACATTTGAAATGTCACTTTTCAGGATATGTCATGCTGTAGTCGAATTTGTAGTGACACTTGAAATGCCCTTTTTTTTCATAATAAAAGTTATCCTGCAGGGTGCTGTTGTCACACTTGACGTTCGAAATGTGTAAACCACAAAACAAACATCTCTGCATTTATGGCACTTTGTATCATAATCAACATAGCAAAAGAAAGGCCATTTTTATGTTTACGACAAATAAATTTCTGACATGGCAAAATACAGTGGTCCCCGGACATATCGATTTCGATTATATCGATATCTCGCTTATATCGATACTTTTTCTCTGCACCAAATTTCTTCCATTGACCGTAATGTTAATTGTTCTGCTTTTATTGATACTCTTTTCCCGTTTATATCGATATTTTTTCCAAAGTTTACTTTTCACTTGTCCAAAAGTGGCTTATGTAAATTATAGTGACCTATTGAACAACTAAAGAATTTTACCCATTTTAGTGGCACCTGAGAATACAGCTTTGAAAATGGTTTCTTGCCCTTTATGAACAAATTTATTTGAAGTGTACTTTTGCACAATTGAATCCTTCTTTTATTCTTTTTCAAACGTAGACACATTATCATTAATTTTGAACAACTTTTGTATCATAAAATTAATTTAAAACTATTTCTCATTGTCCTAGATTTGGCATTAGTATTGCAGTGCAGATACTACAAATGACCCTCAATTAAATTCCACCAAAAAGTTTAATCTGAACATATGTATTTCATATTGATATTTTTACCATCTTTCCCCGCTTATATTGATTCCGTTTATATCGATATCCAACTTATATCGATGCATTTTCCCCGCACCAAAATATTGATGTATCTGGGGACGACTGTAAATGTCATACAGTTGTGTCATACACATTTGCCATACTGTAATGTTGCAAGGTACAGGTATACCCTACATTGACACATATGACCATGTTGTTTGCCATAAACACAAAGACAATCTTTATTTTGTTACACTATGGTCACAGCTATCTTCTTTAATTTGCTGTGTTATATATACTACAAATGTTACTGTACCCGTGTGTACCAGAAACACAAAATACAAACCCAAATGTCACAACACGTTATGACAGCACAATATGGCAAAAAAATCTAGTAAAATATTTAAACCAAAAGTGTTATGACAAAGGGGATACAGGCGCGGATCCGGATTTGGTCAAGGGGGGCCCAGCTTGTCAAGTGCCGATGTTTGCCAACTGAGCGAAGCAAAGTCACACAAGAGCACAGTGAGCATGTATTAGCATGGAATCTGGCAGTTATTTTTCACATTTAAAAGTTGCTTTTGTAGCTTGACTGTTTTAGATTTTTACATGAATGAATTGGTCTTAATACATTAGTCCTGAGTACCATATTATATTAATATGTACATACAAAAAGGGGGTGAAAATTGATTTGTAAAGTATATAGATCTATGAATCCATATGTGAACAATAATAATAGAGGTTTAGAGAGAAGGTGCAATACATATATAATGGTATGTCTGTGGAAAAAAATGAATGGGAAGAGAAGTAAGGACATAGGATAAGTATAGGATATGCCGAGTGAAGCAGGGCTAGAAAATTTTTTGAGACATTGTAATGAAAATGATGCTGAGCACAGTGAGGCTGAAAATTTGCTGGGAAAATTATTCTGAAATGTTATGCCAAGTGAAGCAAGGCTGAAAATTTTATAAATTAGTCTAATTTTAGTGTCTTTGAGGTGCTAGGGCCCCAAAACTGGGGGCTGGGAGGGGCGGGCCCCCAGGGACCCACCCCCCCCCCACCTGGATCCGTCACTGGGATAAAATCCATGATGTGCGATACGCAAGTCTGTAGACCTGTATTAGATCTAGTCATTAGTTTTATACCTGGTTTTGGTCCAGTGAACAAAAGTGACACCCCAAACACAAACACGTAGAGCAAAATCCCCACTATAATTAATCCTGGGTACTCCAGAAAGAAGCCAAATATATCCCCTATAATAGACATGCTTGCTTATCGAGGTTCACGCGCCTAAAAGGGCACTAAAGTGTAACTTCGGTTTTATCTCAGTCTGTTGCTACTTGATGTGTGTCTTGCGGTTCGCTATGTACTCTTTGCAAGTCACGACGGTCACCGAGATATCCCAGTGCAGTCAAATTTCTGCCCCTAGTTTTTAGTCATTTTATTCTCATTTTTGTATATACAAGGCTCTAGTGGTTACTACTACAAAGTTCTAGTAGTTGCTGCTACAATACCAAGAAATTATCAGATTAATTGAGCCCTTTAAAACCTACATCAAAGAGCGCAACATACCGGAACTTCAAAACACGTGAAAAGAAGACGAAGGTCAAGGACAAGAGAGACTGGCTGTAGTCTCTTCGGGTATATCAAGTGTTTTCCATCAGTTCCAAACTATTTGTATTGAATACAGTACAGCATCTAAAGACATACAGTAATTAGTAAATATCGATATATGATTCAAAGCTTATATTGCCGGGTAAAATTATGGTGTTTTTATTTCTTTTAAAAAGTGTCATTGTAGTGCTCAAAATCTTCCGATGAACCCCCCCTTAATGGCTGTCCATAAATAATCATATTAAGTTCAATAAATTATTTTATATAATTGCATCAAATAGGTAAGATCAATGAGCACAAATAGTGAATAAGTTTTTATATGAACTATGTTGGTTTCGTCTAATTAACTGTCATTAAGCATACAGGCACAGAAACCTCACCTCCTAATCGTCATTATGAAGTGTCATGATCACAGGCTCCGAGGAAGATATCGTGATTACTTTTTTCTCCGTAACAGGAGAAGAGATTCATAGGCCTGAAACTTGTTTAAACTAACCACTTCTCAGATGTAAATTTCCCAAAATGGTTATATATTCCATTGCCTTCCTGCACACAAATAAATTTATTGCATTATGTAGTCATTTAATTCCGTATCTTTGTGTTGTATTCCATTTGTATATCAAGAAACATGATTTTATCAAATTTGCAGCTTGAAATCAGCGCCACTAGATGCCATATTGCTTCTGCCAATAACCTCAAAGCTTTGAGACGAATGTTAGAGGCTATTGGTCTCAAAGC
>JBCAUI010509650.1:0-12660 GCA_038406195.1 Haplosyllis anthogorgicola | reverse complement strand
CGCTTCACAAATAGTCATTAAAATGCAAATAGTAACTAAAATGCAAATAGTTATTAAAACATGAAAAAATTACAAAATTCTAAAATTTTGACCTTAAATGACCTTGACCTTGAGATGACCATGACCTCTATTTTGACCTTGGTCCCATTTACTTGTTTCCAACATCACACCATGTGATATTAGCAGCCAACAGTAAAATTGTTGACACTTTTTATTGCTGTGACCTTAAACCTGACCCAATGACCTTTATACTCAAACTTGACCTAGATATTGTGAAGATGTACCACCATGCCAAAACTGAAGTTTCTAGGTCAAGCAGTTCAAAAGTTATACCCCAGACAGGCAGACTGACACACACATGCACGCATGCACACACACACACACACACACGACTGAAAACATTACCTTCCCGCATACGCGGGCGGTAATAACTGATATTGGTAATTTAATAAGATTCCTCTCGGACGTATTGGTTGTGCTTGTAGAAGAATTCATGTCAATCTTCACGCAAGTAATACATTATCGGATTGACATGAATTCTTCTACAAGCATGATATTGGTAACGTAGAAATTATTAGCTTTAGGTTTTATTACCACTTTTAGTCATTTTGAAGTAATTGTGATTAGAAAATAATACAAAATGAATTCCCCGGCCTTACCCACCTAATTTTTTATTGCTGTACCTCATATGTACCTCAAAAAGTGTTATTTGGTCACTGTGCGTAGTAATGACGGAGAATAATCCGCCTTTTTTTCCTTTTGTTCGTTGGTCACGGTGTTATAAAGTTCTTCTTTGCAACTCAACAATTGAGTTGTCATTCAAAAGAAACTTTCTGTTCGAACTTCAATGAGAAAAATACCATACCAAAAGAAAATGATTTTAACAATTTATTTTGCATATTTCACTTCATAATTTAACGGGTAGCCAACTTTTGGCATCACATACACCACAGCAGTTAACAACTATCACAATCACATACACCACAGCAGTTAACAACTATCACATTTCAAAGTCCACTTTGTGTCCATGGCAATATTGTACATTAATTAGTTATAATATCAGTAAAACGTCAGAAAGTATTCAAACCTAACCGTGGCGACGGTTAAACCGCAAGCGTGCTGCGTACATAACAGTGACCTTTCTATTTTGTAACTACAAAATATAACTGTCTATAACAAATAATAAGTAAGCCACCATATTGTAACGTAAATGTTCCGTGCGGCAAAAATCCAACTTTAATTTGTTCAAAAAATAAACTCAAGCATTTTACTTCTGAAAGGGCAATGACAAGTACAGAGCAGTATTGTTGTAAAGCTTTAGCTACGAAGCATAAATAAGTTTATAATTGAATTTAATTTTAAATTAATATCACATTAAAGATGCACAACTATCACAGTACATGCCTGAATAAATTTCGATGTTAGGGAGATTTAGCTTAACATTTACCTGAGAATGTATTTCGTCTGATAATCGAATGACTTGGGAGTTTCGTGATACAGAAGCGACATCAGCGATTTATGGAGATTTATCAAGTTCAATTTAACATGTTACCAGATGGGTCTGAAATACTGTAATGTACATAATTACTGAGTTGAATACTGACTTCTGATTTGCAGTTTTACTCTCATAAACACTTACAAATTATGCAGCTGATGTACATTGTTCATGAGAATGTAACGAAGTCTGCGGGAACGCCCAGTACCTGTACATCATTTCAATACAAACATTCAGTTCAAGTATGTGTACATGTATTTGATGAATGCAGCCTTTTTTTGGAAGGGAACCAATCCACATCCGCGATTGCTCAATTCAACGCCTTTGTAGGACGATAAAAGTATTACAATCTCTCACTTCTAAAGCCATGAACTGTTTGTATAGCATCTTTAAATATATCATCATCAAGAATCACTTAAATTGAGCGGGCTTGCTTGGTAATAAGGGAACATTTGTTTTACGCATTCTGGATGAAAGACCCAGTGCCTTTTGTAATCCAGGTGGCGTGGTAGTTGGACTCTCTGGACTGCGTATAGTTGGACTTCCTTTGTCTAACGACCTTATTTGTTGTAACGTCGGCTTTGAATCAAATCTGAAAGAACAAGAATATAACTTAGTCATCTGTAATTGTCACGAACCAGTAATGTTCGTCGTGCAATTACACGAAAGACTATCAGCTCGTTTCCATAAACTTAACACCCATCCTTTAATGCGTTAAGAGTGGTTTATTACCTAATGCTACCAGCAGCTTGTTTTCATAAACTTAATGCACATCCATAACGCAACAAAATGAATGCTGAGAGTAGCGTTATGTTGGTTTATTACATAACACTACCAGACCAGCGTTATGGAATAAACCAACATACAACATATAGCGCTTGTTGTTGCGTTAAATGATGGGTGTTAATTTTATGAAAACAACCTGTATAATTCGTAAAATAATTTACTTCATTGATCATCTCATTATCACTTCAAGATTCACATATCATTCGGGCTGATCAATTACAACTTTCCAATAAAAAACATAATTTGCTGCTGACAAATGTCAAAAACAAACGCTCCATACTCTTAATGTGACAAAACTACCGGCGGAAAACAATTAATCGGTTCACAATTAATCTGACATACCCGGAGAGGCGCTCGTGCCCCCTCAGGTCGGCACTGCTCGCCGCCGGAGAGCTCTCGTCCCGCGCCTCGAACGACTCGTCGTGCTGTAGGCGCCTGCGCCTGTGAGAGGCTGACGAGCACGGACTCTCTGCGGTGTGCTGCCAGCTACCACTTAATGACGCGGCGCTACTGAAATCTATAAAAATAAAGCCAATTAATTTATTAACCCTCACCAAGTACCAACAGCAATTTTTGGGAGTACGTTTTATTGATGGGATTATATTGACCCAATTTTTTTTTACCGCCCGCGTATGCGAGAAGGTAATGTTTTCAGTCGTGTCTGTCTGTCTGTCTGTCCGGGCTATAACTTTTGAACCGCTTGACCTAAAAACTTCATTTTTGGTGTGGTGATACATCTCCATAATATCTAGGTCAAGTTTGAGTGTCAAGGTCATTAGGTCAAGTTCAAGGTCACGGCAATAAAAAGTGTCCAAATTTTTACTACTAATATCACGTTATGATGTTTGAAACAGTTAAATGGGGCCAAGGTCAAAATATGGGTCAAGGTCATTTGAAGGGCAAGGTCATTTGAAGGTCAAATTTCCAGATTTTTGTAATTTTTTATGTTTTAATAACTATTTGCATTTTAGTTACTATTTGGATTTTAATGACTATTTGCATAGCGGGCAGTTCGGCCGTTGATTGGAAGGCATTCTTGTTTGTTTTTTTGGTTTTTTTGGAAAGCGATCTGATTTTAGTCTTTCGAATGAAATTCGCAAAGACTGTGGTCTTCAGCCTAAAAAACAAACTTCGGGTCATCTAAGATGGAGGGCAAATAATGACGTCATAAAATACGTTACCATGTTACCACATGAGGCTAGAAACGGTATTGTGACTTGTCACATTTTCACATTCGAAAGACAATAAGCAAATATAAATAACTGTCAACTCCTTTTTTCTTTTGAAAATTTGTAATTGCCGCTTTATTCTCGTGGAATGTTGTTCTAACATGTAATATTAATTTTATATCCTCTCCACCTTCATCCTCCATTCCCCATAAACTTTCCACTTTCAGACAAGGGTATAATGCTCTGCATCGTTCAATCGTTTATTTGCTGTCATACACATAAAAATAGTATAAAAGACGAAGATCGTCATTGTTTCCCATTGTGATAGTACGTGCGTCGCATTCATAAGAAGTCTTCACATCTTACAGCTGAATGTTTTCAGTGTTAAGAAACAGTTCCCATGGGAGTCTGAACGAGGTTGACCAACACTAAACTTCTAATTAACAGAATTATCTTGCAGCCTTAGTCCGTTGGCTAAAGGCCTTTTAGGAAAAATGTCTTAATAAATACGAGGCTTCGGTCAATAGCAAGTAAAAAAAGATCCCGTTTTATAGATTTATTGAGTACGGATATGCATTGTGTCTCTTTACCTCTTTGACAAGAAAGATTGGCACTAGGACCTCATGTACCAGAGTTTGTACTCTAGCGCCAATTTGCGATTTCAGATTACTGACAGCTATTTTACTGACCATGGTATTGTCTCATTAAAGAAATGAGTAAGTAGCGGTAACAACAATATATCTTTACACAAGTGGTGTTCAGCTTTAAGTACAGCAAAGTCTTTCTAACACTGTTTTGCGGTTTTACCCACTGTCTATTTGTAGTTCTTTAAGGAGTCACTAAGCTGATTGGTCATGGGACATAGATCTACCAAATAAGTGAATAATGAAGCGACATTGCACTTCAGGTTGCTGTCCATGAGTTGACAAAGTTTTAAATGACAGATCAGTCAGACAGCTGATATCTCTGTATTCGGGTAGCTTCGTGGGTGGTCGCTGAAGCTGTCTTTCGCCTTAAGGAAAATGACACTGGTGAATGTTGTTTGGATAAAGCCATGATGAGTAAACTGTGGTCATCATGATTCAAAAGAAAAAGCAGATCCAATTCTTTTGCATGTAATTCTAATAAACATGTACTTAATAATACGAGAAAAAACGACAATTACAGCTTTTCACAGGTAGAAAATATCTGCGACTTTATGGTCAATGTCTGGATGAAAGTGTCTTACAACAAATGTACCATGCATTTCTAAAAATAAAGTAAAACTTCCCCATTCATCTTGGAATTGTTTACCAGCAACCCACCGTTTTGAAAATTACACCTATAAATATCGTTTTAATTGTGTCATTTCTGTGACATTATCTTTAATTATGCAGCTTGATTTACGACTAACTACTCCTCGTAGGTTTTATAAATGGCAATAACCTAATATTTAAATTTTCTTTAGTTTTCATTTGTCACAAACGTAAATTTAAATTTTTCACTTTTTTTGGATTGCCGCCAGCAGGTCAGTGAAATGAAATTTAATGTAATCCACAAAACAAAAACCCAAAACCGAACGTCATAACCCAAGGGTTTACCTTCTCTCTGCATGCATTAACACTGTATACCACACAATTTTCATGCTGTTTCATCGTCACTAACATTTTTGCAAATACCCTTTAGCTTTTCACAAAGCAACAAACCGACTTACCAGTTTGCAGCTGACGACTTCTGTTGCTGTGATATCCAGATGACAGTTCGTCATCAGAATCACTATCCAGACTTTCATCGTCACCAGAAAGCGAGATGGCGTCATCGTGATCGATCTTCAGGACCTGAGGTGCTCTTTCCGCCTCGATTTGATCGCGTGTTCTGTAAATATGTAATCATGTTTACCTATCAAGTCCGAAGCGAGCCGACTAATTGATTTCCTGCTGTGCAACCACTTGTAATGTGTACTTTGTATAAACTTTATTTACGAGAGTTGATTGTTTATAATTTTCTATTATTTTTGTTGGTGCATTGATGGTGGGTGGGGGTAAAATATTTGTTTTTATGTGTATACTTACTTTTGATGTTCTATCTTCCAGGCATTAACTTCTGATATAAGGCCACTTAACTGAGGATCTTCTTCTAAAGCACTTGGGTCATAAACATGATCAGCAGTTTTCTCTCGCAGCTAAAATATATTTTACATATCGGTGAATTTGATTTCAATCAATTCATTGACAAAAATTACTTGCTGCAGTATTTCTATAGCTGTTGATAACAGCAATAAAAAGCAATTCTTACTTGAGCAAAAAGTTTTTCCTTGTGTTCTTGTGCGTTTGGAGACTCTTGTCGTGTTCGGGATCGCAGGCGTAAGGCTTTCGACGGATTGCCACACACAATCCCACCCAATGTCAGATCACTTAAATCCTCCACATCATCTTCATCACCTGTTAAAGAGCAGGGTGAACTACTGCAATGTGCTGATACAAACATTTATTAGAGAATGTTAACAACGGCCTCGTGACGGATTACGCTGGCACACATCCTCTCTATTGACCCAAATTGTCTTTGTCATAGTGTTTTGGGGAAATTACTAAAGGGCACCCCCCTCCTCCTGGGTCTGTCAGTGTTTGGCAGTGTTGCCAAACGACATGAGATCTTAAAGTGTCTAACCTTGTTATGACGCTTCTCTCTTTAGTCAACAAAAGTCATCCCCAAGTTTCCCCATTTCGTTGTTTTTACTATCAGTTTAATGAACAAAATTCATGTAACAAACTCAAACTTACCTGGTGCCGAACCAGGCCGTCCACCCCCAGAGTTTGGCCTTGCAGTTCCGGGTCTGGCAGAGCCTGGTCTACCCATACTCGAGCCCGGTCTTCCTAAACTGGACCCTGGTCTTACCATACTGGATCCCGGTCTTCCCATACTGGATCCTGGTCTTCCCATACTGGTTCCTGGTCTTCCCATACTGGTTCCTGGCCTACCTAATACTGAACCCATCCTGCCAGCTTTTGTTAGCGGGCGAGTGATTTGTTGTTTTAAGGCGGAGCCGGGTCGGTACCCTGTAGTTGGACGAATTGCTGTACCAGGTCTGTAACCTAGAGAGGAAAATAACAGACTTAATAACCAACACGGAATCTCGTTTGTCTTGCGAAAGTTTTAAGTGAATAATTGGGTAAATATGTGGGCATTTGAAAGGGAAACATCTCCTTTTTATGATTTCTCAAAAATATACATTCAGATAGTGTTAATAATACTTCGTCGGGTATTGCAGACTTTCCTTTTCAATACAATGCCTTGTGTAGACGTATAATTCTGTGCGCAACACGTGTACGTTAATGGTTTCATGCGTCAAGTAAAATGTTACGACAACGAGTAAGCAAAAATCAAAACTATTCATTGTATATTTATTTCATTCGTTTTGTTGCTCAACCCTTCCATACTTTTTTCACACGACTGCTGCTACACTATGAACAGCAAACTTTTGCAACTGACTTAACAATCGGAAAGTAACCATAGCAATAAATTCAATATCAAAATGCCATTTCTGTGGAAATGTTTATGCAAGCCACGAGGATTGTGACAATTTCTTTTGTCGCAAAAGGAGACTTCCATTTCTAATATCCTGATTTAAATTTTCTCGCTCAGTTGCCATGTTTTGAAAAAAAATGTTGATCCAATTAAGATCTTCGTTACAAATAAAACAGCAATATTCTATGTCTTTTGTAATGTAATTCCAAGCTGATAATTCCGCCTCAATGTTAAAGGCGGAAATCACAATAAGACGAGAAGTAATTGCACCCACTTGCAATTAACCCTTTCATCTCAGAATATTTGTTTTTGAGAAACATTTGTATGCATCTAACTCAAAATTATTTCTTTCAGTTAAAAAGCGGTGATTAGAAATGTGGCTGCCCAGTAGGTTTCTTTCTCTTTCAGAGACTTCTGCAAAGTATTATTCATGGTAGGGGCAGTGTGTAACAAAAAGACCTAATTATTTTTTTCCTAAATATTTAAATGTTTACGCACAATATACATAATTAATGACCCTGCATTCAAAAAGGTTCCTTCCGTGGAAGCAAAATCATGGTCGTAGTGGGACTATAACTTTAAAACAAGTCCCTCATTCTAATTTGACACATAAAATGTTATTGTCAATATGAGACTTATCTCAAATCAATCTCTCTTAAAATGCATTGCAATTATTTTGCGGCTTGTAATAAAAAAGCACATTAAAAGTCCACTTACGCAAATGATACATGCAGACACTACGAGAAATATATTCTTTGCTCATCAAGTGTCTTTGCTCTAATTTCTACATTGCTCAAAAACATTTTTTGTTTGTCATAAGAGAGATATTAACACCATTTAAAATTTACATTCGTCTGTATCCAATGTGCTTGGCTTTATCTTTCGTAATTTCTCTCTTAATTGCTTTTATAAACAAATCAACATCGATTTAAGTGCAGTTTGCTCTAATCGAAGATGACATTTATGAAATTGTCACAATTGTGTAATTGACTGCTTGTAAGTAATTCCATTCATACATGACTGTTTTGATATTCAAAGAACTAGTTTTAGCCGAATTTGTGTTGTCATGAAACATGGTCACTAACAAAATGACTATTTGTAATAAATGGCTTAAGAAATATACATAAATGTATTTACTGAACAAGATATATTTTCGTACCTGCAACAGCTGTGTCGAGGTCGTCATCAGCTGGAACCATGCTTCCCTCCTCCAATAGTTCTTCTATCAACCTCCAGTCATCTTCGAACACAGAACCGGATTTACCAGACTCACCCGCACCAAGAGGTTGGTCATCCAGGTTCTCCAGGTGAGGCACGATACTTTTCACAGCTTGTCTGTAGTTATAGTCAGGCTGAAGTAATGAAATTATTAATTAAAAACACATACATAAATGAAAAATGAAAATCATAGAAAACAATGAAAATCATACATTAAATAATCACAAATAAAAACATAGTCAACGTACGGAGGCTTCGTCCGGACTTGGCGTCGTACAAAGCGGATTTCCTTCTAATGTTAAATGCGTCAAGCTGCTGCATAGTGCTAAAAATTCAACTTGTGACAGATCATCTATATTATTTCTGAAAATATAATAAACATTCAAACATAAGATTTCGTACTGTTAAAGTCGTTTTCACTCAGGTTGACACCCATGCATAATAAGCGGGCAGTGTGACAATGTTACGTATTTTATTATTTCCTTTTAGAACACTTTTCAATTT
This sequence comes from Haplosyllis anthogorgicola, assembly GCA_038406195.1. NCBI lineage: Eukaryota > Metazoa > Annelida > Polychaeta > Phyllodocida > Syllidae > Haplosyllis > Haplosyllis anthogorgicola. The sequence goes on along the minus strand of JBCAUI010509650.1, from coordinate 3,984 downwards.
AAATCAATTGCACTTCTACTAGTCGGGAAAATACTCACCCTTCTAAGTCTAATATTTTTATGTGTTCAAGCATGCTACAAGGACTGATGTCGTATATTTCGTTGTACGCAAGATAAAGTTCTCGTAGATTGTTCATACTCGATAATCCATCCAAGTCTTCTAACCCACACCTCGACATCCATAATACTGTTACATTATTGAGTGAAGACCCTAAATCCCTGCAACACAAGATCATAAAAATTGATTTTATGCGACAATCAACGTATGTGATGAATTTAGAAACCGTGAACGTTTAGCAAGTTTTATGTTCATATTTTATTTAATTTGTATTTACTTATTTTTTGCATAAATTTAAAATGACATTCATCCATATTTTCCAACATTCTTTTGCCACCGCTAACGCAAATTTTCAAAATATATTTCTCAAAAGCAACACAGTAACTTACCTAATACTTGTTATTATTGAATTTGACAACTTTAATTGCGACAAGTTAGGAAGATGTGAACCAAAGTTCCCTAGACTAGTTTCTCTCGTGTCGACTTTTAGTTCCAAAAACTGAACATTTTCTAAATTTTCTTGCCCAGTTAAGGCCCTCTGAAATGGATAAGAACATTTTACTGTGGCAGTAAGAAGAAAATCCGATATGTATGTAAATTTACCACAAATCACTGACACTAAAATTTAGTTTGTGATGGCACACCTCTAATTCAAAATAACATACATGCCGATGTGCACTGAAAAATACTAGTTTCATGCAAAGTAAAAGTGAGTCAGAAGAAAAGCACTCGCTCACACTGCAGTAGAATTTTAAAAAAGAACTTGTACTGGTTAATGATATACACTTGATGGCATGGCTTGAAAAATACTAAGTAATTATCAAGTTTACTGTAAAACATACACATTTATTGAGAAAATGGTGAACACACTACGGGGAGAAAACATTCAAATATTCTTACAAATGGTGTTTTGATTTTGTTATATTATTTGATAATTTTGTCTTTGTGAAGATCATCATTGATAGCAAATGCCAAAACGGTCGGTGTTAACCAACATGGGGCCTCATGAATTTATCGGCTACACATTTGTAGAACATAAATTTACCGTGCTATCTATATCCCATATTTCAAAGGTACACACCAGTTTCCTGGTTGAGAGATGATCTTCCAGCAGTAAATCCGTATCTTGTAGGACAACGGGTTCTGGATTCACTTTATTTTCCTTAAACTCTGTTATTTTAACGCCACGAGCAAGTGCTGAAGACGGCCGGTCAGGTGTAGACGTTACAGATGCACCCGATATGTAACCCGAACTATCCGCTCGCCCTGCACTGTCTAGTCTACTGGAACTATCTGGCCTTCTACAATTGTCTGATTTAGAGCTACCAGCACTGCCTAATCGAACAAATGGATCTGTTTGCTTCAAGTCAGTGGGAGATCCATGACTTTCGAATCGTCCTGATCCACTTAAACTTAGAGAAACTTTTTGAATACCATCACTTTGCCGAGTCCTTTGTCTTTGTGATGGGGCATTGCTGTTTAATTTTGCAGCAATTGCATTCTTGTCCTTATCCAGTTTTTCAACAGAAACTGTGTTCGATGGTTTAGCTGGGGTTGCAGTGCCTCGGTTTAACGACGCGTGTGCTTTTGCTACAGGAGCAGTTGCATCCCCACTTGTTTTAACCTTTAATGCATTTAGTTTTCTACTTCCAGACATGTTGTTCTGTGCTAGGTGAGGTTCCATAACTGGTACAGTTACATGTTGCGTATTTTGTGAATCACTACAAGAAAATGACAAGATACGTGTACCTTACGTTACAATTTATTCACTGCACAAAATTTTTCCATACGGACGTATAACTTTACAATCTTCGGATAACCTGTATCTTTTTCAGGCAAGTGGGCCATGCATTTTAACAAACTAAGTAATCGCCAAACCAGCTTCATATGCTATCATCCATTTATATTTCGGTACGTCCAGTTGCACTGTCAATAAAAGACAGATTACCTGCGTTTCTTCTGCCATGTATCATGCATGGTAGCCATCGCCGATTCGTTTACGCCTCCGCAAACATCTGCAAAGTAGAAAACATACGCGATACAAATTTATGCCGAATTTTGAAAGCATAGAATTGATAGATTTCAAGTCTTGGATGTGGACTCTAATAGGATCTATGACTATTAACTCTGGAATGTAGACTAGACTTTATTCAGATTTATGAGCATTGTGGGAATGTAGTCTTTGTACAAAATGCAAAAGTTAATTTTGGAATTATGCAAGTGAATGCTCCGACTTCGTGTGATTTGGACGAGTTCATATCTTGGAAACAACTTGTCCTGCTAAACAAAGTCTCAACAGTAAGGGATCACCCGAAATTTAATGAAATTCATTATACATAATGAAATTCATTAAAAATATAATGAATTTCATTAAATCAATCTGCCAGTTTAAATGTATTTCTTCTTATTTATTGTAGTATATTGAAGTAAATTTCCAATTAATATCACTTGATAGTGCATACTTTTTATTTTTATATTTTCAGGATTAAAAAAAAAGAAAAATTATTATTCCTTATATTAAGTATTAAATCTGTCTCAACATCACAAATTTCTTTGATACTGAAAATTTAAATCAAATTGTCCCAGTTGTAAAGAATCAAATGGAAATAACAATTTATAATATAAACATACATTTTAGAAATATTTTTACAATAAAATTTCATTTTATATGCCTTTTCCTCTCTTTGAAATTCATTTTTATAATGAAATTCATTACGTATAATGAAATTCATTATATATAATGAATTTCATTATATTTCGGGTGATGCCTTACTGAACTTGGATGAACAAGTTTCAAAAATGACAGGTTGTTACTCTTATATTGACCTGATCTTATCGTGAGCTGAGATACTTATTGACTTGATCTTTTTTCTGTGAGAGGCTAATTAAGAGGAAATTAGAGATCCTGCCAACGTTTGCATTTTTAGCAGTCCCCTTAAATTAAGGCCTTGCGTAATTCAAAACGAGTGATGTGTTTTGTGAAAAAATGTGTAATTTCCAATTACACTCTCAGACCTTCAGCGCGCTTCATAAACTAAACGGACCGTCCTTAACGGACCGACGGTAACGCTGTAATGTTAAGCAAGTGAGGCTAACGCTCATGGAAAGCTCAACGCATGTTAAATGGACCGAAATTCATGTCCGTTTAGTTTATGAAGACGTGCTGCTTGAGTTGAATACACTGATAATTAAACTAGAAAATACTATTTCATAAATGCTCCCCTACCCCTCCAGGATACATTGTCATAGATTTTGTTGTAACATTCTCAAATTCTTTCCGGACATAGACTATGAAATCGTAGTCTGTTATGTGTGCTCAACCAAATCCGACATCTCATGAAGTCAAACCTTAATCCATGCTGTTTAACCAGCGTCAAACAATACAAGTAACGTTCCGAGTCACGTCACCAAATACATGTTCAGTATTACATGAAGATACTATGCACCGAAAATGAACGGTCAAAGTGCGTGTATGTATTGCATTGGTTTGCATAAGCCAAGTTAAAAATAATTTTTTCCTTCTCAATTGTCAACTTTCAAGTTTACTTTACTCTTCGAAGTTCGATGTGTTTTTATTAGCTGGTGATGTATGGTGATGCAGAAAATATTTTTAGGAAGAAAGAAAATGCCATTGTGATCTGTAACCATCAGTCAACAGGTGAGGCATAAAAACGATCTCTTTATCCTACACCAGATGAATAAGCCCTGAGCTATTTTTAGTTTTTAGACTTTTAGGCCAAAGTGTCAGCTTCACGACATGATGCGTTGTTGATAAACACGTGTACATGGATAAATACAGAGTAAATAAAATTAAATGAAATAGATTCCTCTCGGACGTTTTGTTTTGATGAGTAGAAGAATTCATGTCGATCCGATAGTGATTTACTTTACAAGTAAGTACTTTTCGACAGTATCACACTGTCATCT